>JAYKAV010003073.1:1927-218666 GCA_035582835.1 Phoebastria nigripes | reverse complement strand
GCCGGGCCCGCCCCGCCGCCCGGCGGTCACAGGTCGCGGCCGTCCTCCCGCTTGACGCCGTCCGCCGCCGCCTTCAGCTTCTTGTTCTGGTGGGTCTTGACATGCTTGGCCAGGTGGTCGCTGCGCATGAAGCGCTTCCCGCACTCGGGGCAGACGAAGCGCTTCTCGCCCGTGTGAGTCCGCAGGTGCCGCTGCAGCTCGTCGGAGCGGGTGAAGCTCTTCCCGCAGAAGAGCCAGTTGCAGACGAAGGGCCGCTCGCCCGTGTGCCAGCGCAGGTGCGCCTTCAGGTGCGAGGTCTTGCCGTACACCTTGCCGCAGCCGGGGATGTGGCAGATGTGCTGCTTCTTCTTGCCCGGCTCCGCCTCCGGGGCGCTGCCCGCGGCCGACTGGCAGTTGGGGCAGCGGCAGCGGCGGCACCTCCTGGCCGTGGCCGCCAGGGGAGACTTGGTCTGCAGCAGGGCGGCGATCTGCGTCTGGTACTGGGCGAAGTCCGAGTGGCCCAGCACCAGGCTCCGCGGCAGCGCCGCGGCCGCGGGGAAGCGGTGGCCACAGCCGCCCGGGGCGCCGGCCTGCTGGATGCTCCACCAGGGGATGTCCTCGGGCGGCGGGTTGGGCGAGAGCTGCCGGCAGGGCTGCGCGGGCGGCAGCAGGTTGGAGTAGCCGGGCGGCAGGGCGGCCTGGGCGGCGTAGGGGACGTAGGCGGGGGGGCAGCTGGACGGCAGGGCGGCCATGGAGGAGGGCAGCATCTTGACGGGGGAAAACTCGTAAGGGTAGGAGGGGTCCGCCGGAGGGGTGAGGGGCAGTTCGTGCGCCCCCCCGAAGGAGGGCTGCAGGTGGTTCTTCTGAGGGGTCAGCCCCAGGCTGGGGTGCGGCGGCGGCAGCCCCCCCGGGGAGTGCGCCGGCATCTCGCCGCTCCACGGGTGGAAGATCCTGGAGGGGGATCCCAGCGTCGGGTCGTAGGAGACCTGCAGGAAATCCGAGGGCGCTGCGCCCGGCTGTCCGATCCGGCTACAGGTGGCGGCCAGAAGAGCCAGGGGCGAGTGCTTGGCCAAGTCTGGGGAGGCGCTGGGGGTGCGGTCCTGCGCGGGAGCGGGGAGGAGGGAGGGAGGAGAGCGCGTTACTCGCCGCCCGCCGCCGCCGACCCGCGGGAAACTTTCTGCGCCTCTGCCCGCGCCGCCTGCCCGCGCGCTGCCGGGGGCGCCCCGCCGCTCCCCGCACGCCCGACAAACTTTCCGCAAACAGCGCGCGCCAAGCGGGCAGGACGGGCCCGGCCCGGCCCCCCCGCCCCGCCCCGCGACCGGTCCCGCCTGCGGCCGGTGCCGCCGGCCTCGCCGCCTCTCCTGGGCCGGGGGCGCCGGGGAAGCGGCCGCTGCGGACAGGGAGCAGCCCCTGCCCCGCGCCCCCCACGCCCCGGGACGCTGCCTGGAGTTACCGCCGGGCTCCCGGCGGGAGAGAGAAGTTGCCGGCCCGAGGAGCCCGAGCCCGGCCTCCTCAGCCCCGCGGGTGTCCCTACCTACCTCTCCCGGGCCGCCCGCGGGGTGAAGCCCCGGGAGGGAGGCGGCTGGCGCCGGCTGCTCCCGCGCAACGCGGGTCACAGCCGTGGGGTCGCGGCGCCGTGCGAGCCGCCCCGGCCGCCGGGCGCGGGTACTGACCTGGAGGAAAGCCTGGAGCGAGTCGTTGCGGAGGACAGCCACCGCGGCCATGGCTACTGCGCCCGGGGCGAGGGGAGGGCGCCGGGGCACCGCCGAGGCATGGGGACGCCGAGGGGAAGACGAGGAGCTGCCCAGTTTCCTTCTCGCTCTCTCCTTCCCGCTGATCTCTTCGCCTCTGTGCCTGTCCCACCCCCCCGCGCTGCGCGATCTCCGCGGACTGTCTGACTGCACCAGGATCACCTCCAAGAATTTGATAAGGACTTTGCTGGGCCGCCAGCCAGTCAGAGGGAAGATTTATGGCTTTGAAGTTTGCCGCTACCCAATCATCAAAGAATAGCGGCTCTTTCAGAAGCGAAAGCAAATCCTTTGAATCCACAAAGCTCCTATGGTGTGTTTGTTGGTCTGGATAAAAGAACTGATTATTAGGGGGGATGGGAAGGGAGGAGATAAAGGCGGGACAATTAATGAAGTAATCACTATGTGGGAAATGTATATACACAAATAATTGGATTTTCTTGATCAAAGGACCCCTTACCGCCTGGAGACCCTCACGTTGGATGTGCAAGACACTGCATCCCCCCCCCCCTCTTTTTTTTTTTTTTTTCCTGCAATTAAGGATTTGTGGCAGAGCCCTAAAGTGACAATGTGTCTTTGTTATCGCCCGAGAAATCTGCCTCCGGATTCCGCTGATAGTGTTTGATGACTCAAAGTAACATTAGGAGCACAGCAAGTTCACCTGATCGGGGCTGGTCGATCCCAGTCGTAAAACTTCTCTGGAGTAATTGTCGGTGGTTCCTCCCCGCTCCCTCCCTCCGCCCGCCCTTCCCCCGAGGCTGAGGGATATGCCCTCGATATGACTCCGCAAACAACCGCACATTTTCCCCTCTGGTAGCTGGGTTTGGTTTCGCTTCGCTCAGCCGGCGCTAACCCCGTGTTATCTGTAGCCCCCGCCTGGCGCGGGGCCGGGCGAGCGCGCCCAGCCGGGCTGGGAGGAGGGACGGCGGGTGCCACCGGCAGCGGGACTCCCGCAGACAGACACACCGACGAAGCGGCCAGCCGAGAAACCGAACGGAAAAGTTTCCTCTTCCCTAGCGGGAGCCAGGTGTCAAAAACGTAATTTCTTTAAATGAAGACAGGAGTCTCTCTTGATAGTGCTTCTGGAGGCGGGGTGCGTGCCCGCKGCCCGCCTGGCCTGGGCCGTGGGCGAGAGCGGGTCCGCGGGGCTCCTGGGGGGCACGGACGCTATTACCGGGTCTCTGCCGCCACCCTCTCGCCGACCTCCTGCCACAAAGCCAAACTCGGCCCCGAGGGCTCTGCTCCCTCACCCCTTACCTTTCGGCCTGTACATATACATACATACACGTGTGTGTCTATAAAGAATCTAACCTGCTTTTCTTTCGACCATGTGCAAGGCTATTTCCCCGGTAACCACCACCAGGCACATCTGGGTCGCAGCCTAAGCCGCCGCCTGCTGCTGCGCTCAGCGGGCCGCAGAGCTGGCGGGACCCCTCGCACTGCGCCGCCCAGCAAGGGGCAGGCGGGGCCCCGCGCCCCTCCGCGCCCCTCCGCGCCCCTCCGCGAGCCCGCTCAGCACCGCGCTCCGCTGGGGGCCCTGGAAGCGCGCCCCTCTCCTCGCCGCTCCCCCATCTGCTCCGAGGCCATCGCAAACGTGTAAGCTGGCCTATTTGGCGAGGTACCAAACGAGGACGTTCAGCTCTATGGTGGGGGKGTGTGTGTGCCCTTTCGGGCAGATGCCGGCTGGCTCTGGTCCTCCGGAGCTGTTTGCCCAGGTAACTCGATCCTCCCCGCAGTCGCTGGGTTCAATTGTATTCACACCGCCACTGAAGTCTCTTTAAACGCCAGCACACAGAGATCTTTATCTGGCTTTCCTGTGGAAACAATCACTGTCCGCTCAAAGACTTCCAAGAGTTGTAGGGCTTGAATTAGATCGGTTTCTTTGAAGGGATTAAAGTGCCAAGTCCTCTCCCACGGCTCCATATTGAGTCCTGGGGAGAAGTAAAAGCTCGACTCCGTGTAACACTGATCCCCTACGCAGCAGCCACTTCAAGCTCTTCCCCTGTGCCAGGTAACCGCTTCACCAGGTCGGTAACAGGGAGATAAGCGCCCCGCACCCAGCTTTTACCACGCACTGATGCACCGAGGCAGGGCTCGCCACTGCCGCAGGAGCCCGCGGCCCGGCAGCAGCCCCCGGCAGGGCGTGAGGCCGCGGGCGGCGGGGTTCCCCACCTGCCTGCCAGGGTGCGGGGCTCGCGGGGTCCAGCACCCGCCTCCGGCGCTGTGCCATCCACCGCAACACAAACACCCCCCCACCGCCGCCGGTGCGCGATCCGGCGGGGGCTGCGCCGCGTCTACACGGGACACGGCGGGAGACGGGGAACCACAGCGAGCCCCGGGCCGGCAGCGCAGCCGGGAGGGCGCGCACACCCGCGCACACACCCGCCCGCAGCCGTCGGATGCCCCGGGCTCACTGGCCGAGCTCCAGCCGTGCCACTGGAGCCGCATCGGGGCAGGGGTGCACCCGCCTTCCCCTCGCGTCTGAGCTGCGGCCAGGGCAGTCGGAGCCGAGGGGGAACCCCGACCCGCACGTCTGGTCCCTGGAGGAGCAATAACCCGCCAGACAAGCGAAACGGCAGCGGTCGCACTTGCGTCGTCCCTAAACTTCTACATCCCCAAACTTGTGCCAATCCCGGACTCCTACGAGGTGCCTGATTTAATTCCTACCTCGATTTTTGTTAATTCGTTTTATCAAATAATTGCCAGGATAATAATCTGAACAATATTTATAAACGAAATGAGAGTCGATTGGTAGTTCAGGAGACACTAAACATGCCGAGGTTCCCCCCAACCTTTAAGGTACATTATTTCCCCAGATATCTCGATGAACCAAAATGATTTGTCACGTTACAAAAGAGTTAGTGGAAAGTTGGGTAAGTTTCTATACAGATGCCACACTACAAATGCCATAAATCTGCATCCAAGAAAGCACATTACTTAAAAACCGAGAATAATTTCTCATTTCTGGAAGAAACCAATGGGCTGAATAATGAAACGCTGCAGTCATAATTTTCTGTACAAATAATTAGTGTTCAAACTCGGAGCATTTCAGTCTCCTGAAATGTATTCTTAATGAAGTGATGTTCAGAGCTGTCATTAAAAATGCAGGGCTGGAAGATCAAAGTACAATATTTATTTTAGAAATTTGTTTCAGTTATCAGGAGATACAGGTATCAAGGCCAAATGTCAATTCAGTTACACAAAGCATCATTTCCATGAGAAACGGGCTGCCGCTGCATCCTAGTGTAAAGCAGAGACACCAGAGACGAGGAGCGGCGCGGGAGGCGGCGCAGCGCCCGGCGGAGGGGGCTCCCGGCGGCGCAGCCGGGGCCCGGGCCCGCTCAGAGAGCGGGGCTGACAAGCACACCCCGGCGGGGAGCTCCCTGCCGCAGCCCCGCTTTGGCCCGCAGACGAAGAGGGACGGTCCCTACCGGCGGGGCTGCAGGGGCCGGAGCGGCGCTTGGGCCGGCCGGAGAGGCAGCGGCAGCGCCGTCGGGGCCGCGGCCAGGGCCGGGGCCGGGGCCGCTCCTCCCCGGCCGGGGCCAACGCGGGGCCGGGCCCCGGGGGGAGCACGGCGGCGTGGATGCAAGAAGAGCTGGAGCCTGAAGAGCTCCAGCCATGGGGCTGAGGCGCGAGGTGAGGCCCGGCTCCCCCAGCCCCGCTGCCTCCGGGGACCCTGCCTGCCACGGCTGGTGGGGGAACCACTACCTCCACCACAGAAACCAACCCGCATCTGCGGGCCCAGAGGAGCTCAGGCTGCACTGGGTTGGATGGTGACTGGTGATTTAAAGACAGTGGACGTAAAACTTGAGTCACCATCACCATCTTCATTGACAGGTGTCTTCAAAATCAGGATTTTTCAAATTCAGGTATCCCAGAGTGACTGTCCCACCATGCAGGGCTCTTTGGACCCTGGTTTGAATGCAGGTAGCAGAGAAAAAAATACTTGGGAATAACAGCTGCTTGGGTGCCAGTGCTCTCCTCCATGGTCTCTGCTG
The DNA here is from genome assembly GCA_035582835.1 of Phoebastria nigripes. NCBI lineage: Eukaryota > Metazoa > Chordata > Aves > Procellariiformes > Diomedeidae > Phoebastria > Phoebastria nigripes. The sequence goes on along the minus strand of JAYKAV010003073.1, from coordinate 212,941 downwards.
TGCCTCTGCCTCCTGGGCACCAAGCACTCCATCCTGGAGCCTACCCTAGAGCCTGTTGCAATGACGGCTCACACTGCTACACCCTCCCATGAACTCCCCACTCAGGTCCTCTCATGACATCCCCAGTCCCCCCCAAGTCCTTCACGGTCCCCTGCCATGAACCCTCCAGTCCCTCCTGTGATCCCCCCAGTCCCTCAGCTCTTCCAGCACAGCCATGAATGACCCTGGGAGCCTGGATGGGCTCTGGCTGCCTGCCGGCCCCCAGCTTGGGGATCTGGGGCTACCTTAAACGAAATAGTGTTCTTTAGCAATTGTGACAAAGAATCAGAAACAAGAGCATTTTTAAGTGAACAGCTGCATTAACAATCAGCCAAGCCTCCTAGTCAAGTTCTCCATGAGTGTGGCAGGCTTTAAACCTGAACAGGCTTTAAATAAGCTTGCTCCAAAAGGCAGTGTCTTCACACCATCCCTCATTCTGTCTGGTTTAAAGCCTTACACTAAAGCAACTGTCTGGTTTAAAGCCTTACTAAAAGAAACCATCTATCCACAACAGCAAGAAGTTTCACCAGAAGGTAAATTAACCTATGTATATAACTCCAAGCATGTGTGGATACACTGCCAACAGTTCTGAGTTACGTGCCATTAATATTATTATTATTTACTTCAGCATATTCACATTTTTACGGTAGGCAACATGACTGGCATAATAAGAGGAGTCACCAGTTCATATTTTTAACATGCTAGTGTATATGGTTTGTTTATTGGCTTCAGATTACCAACAAACAATTTTAACACAATTATATCTCCTAAGTTTTACCAGAGTTTAATTTGAACATCAGTAATGACAATAAAGGAAAGATTAAAAACTGCTATGGCATCTCCTGCATTTTTCTGTGCATAAAGGAAGAACACAAAACCCTAGACAAGATCGGCACATGCAAAGGCGTTATTTAGGATTTAAAGGCTTGCCTCAACATTTCCCAGTCTAGGTGTGGATTTCACGAAGATTAATAGATGATTTCCCAAACTTCTGAAAGCTGAGATGCCCTTTAAGAAAAGTAGAACAAATTTTATGCCTCCCTACAGTTTTACTGCCTGTTGTTAAAGGTTTAAGTATCTTAATGTATTCATCTTCTGCTCCTTCCTTGGCTGGCCCTTTGTGACTCCTCCTCCTGCCTTAGGGAACATCAGTGAACATTTTTGGATATACTTCCTCCCCTTGCTTCCATACTTTACGAAGGAGTCAGACTCTTAACTATATCAATATTGAAAGTGTTATTCTTGGCTCCACTTGGAATGCCTGGGCCACCTTTCAGTTCAAAACGATCGTTTCAAACTCTCTGGAAACGCCTTTCTGCCTCTGGCATACATGGCTGCATTTTCTTCACTCCTCTAATAGTTAGAAATGGACTTCTATAAAATGGAAAGCAAGCCAAGACTCTGGTGAGCCGTTGAAAAGGATCTGCTGTGTGCACCCTGCTTGCCCCCTCATTTTGGGAAACATTAGGTAAAAAAAGCCTGTGTATTTTTGGTGGAATGCATTTGTTTGGGGAAGACTGGATGGGAACCTTTCATTTTATGAGTACAGATACATATAGCCACTCTTTTCTTGCATTGTAATTATTCAGTATGGAATGAAAAAGTAATTAAACTGTTATTTGCCTCCTTTTAACTACAGAGAGTATATTATTTAAAAACTGGATCTCATGGTAATTGATTTTAGTTACTTAGTGTATTTATTGACAAATTAAACAGCTGTCTGTGTCTATACTGTGTTAAAGCTGGAAACAGCACAAAGTTTAGACAGAAAGATCATTGTTCAACCTACACATAAATATTGGATGATCATATGGCTGCCACATTGCTATCGATTTGGCTGAATGGATTAATCCAACACTGTAAAAATACACCTGTTACTTAATGAACTTGTGTTGTAATTTTAGAACATTTTGGTACAGAAAAGATTAAGTATTTTCTAATGGCAATATTTTTCAATATTTCAAGAATCACTTTTGAAATAACCCATTCTTCAAGGACTACTGAACAAGAGTGTATAAAAAAATCCATAATCTTTCTTACAAAATGCAAGTGCTCTATACAAAGTCTTCACAAACTTCACTTTAGCTGGAGGAAAAAAAAAGACAGGAGGAAAAAGCCCAATAGTGGGATTATGAGGGTCAAAACAGGGACGCAGATATGGGACATGACTATTGCATTGAAGGTGTGTTGGGTAAGAGATACTGTCTTCACACCGAGGCAAATAATCTGAAGACACTCTCTACAGACCCTCTATGTATAATGCTTTTAAGCTAGCTCGTTCCAGTAATACATACATATTAGTGAAAGGCAGTCAATGTTTCTTGTGCCTATCAACTACGACATAGGTAAGTGCCCCCCAACATGGGGAGAGTTTTTGAGAGGGACCTAGAAAAGCCAAATTCCTAAATAAAGAGGATTTTTAAAAAAATGCCAGTCTTCTTGGCTGCCACCACAGGCCCAGGATCCCAAGGAAGATTGGGGAAAGCTTTGATTACAATTTTGAAATGACTTCTCTCTCCTTAGCTGAACATAAAGACTTAAAAACACTGCCCTCGTAGACTGACAGAAAAGTCTTTTTAGGAATGCAGTATGTTTCTGTGTCACTTCATACCTTGATGCCTTAAGTGATGCAGAATAATACATAAATAGGTAGATGCATAAATTATGTGAACTATTCAAATATAAATTTGCCCCCCTCCAATTCTGAAGATAAAAATACTATCAATAAAATTATTTCAAATGTATACAATGCTTGTATTATGCTTTCCGTCCTCACAGAGCTATAGAAATGTGAAGTCATTCTCACCATACTCTAATGCAGTAGAGTCAGCTTCCCTCCCCTTCTTTACAAAGGGAACAACTGTGACCATACACACAACTGCTCCAGGCTTGGAAAGAGGAGCTCCTTGCCTCAGTCCTGCACATAGATTACCAGACTGCTCCTCACCGAACACTTACTTAAACAAATTATTCCAGCTCAGCTCAAACGTCAGGAGCACCGGCCGAGGTATGTACCTCCTGCTGGCTGGCTGGCCACGCCAAACCAAAGCAAACAATCCTAATCTGGGAATAAATCACATTTCACTTCACCCTTCAATCAGCCCCTGTTACTTAGGGACAAACAGCTTGACCAGCTGTTTGAGAACCCAGGACAAGAAGAGGAGAAATGGTATTCCCCTTAAAGACAAGGGTGTCAGCATGGCCATGACTCCTGCTCCAGCCTAATGAACAGCGTCATTTTTCTCACACTTCTGGAACCTCTGAGATGGAGGGCAAAAAGAAATGACCTTCAAATGGGTACACTTTTTGGCTTCTCTCCCTCAGTAAATCTCACATCCCTGTTTTTCCTACTACATGCAGGAAGCTCCCATATTCTACTAGAACTGAGCTGAGAGAATCACATATTACACATGAAAGAGAGAATCATCCATGGTGAAGGACAGATAATGCAATAAAATGGAAATGTATTCTTAGTCTAAATTACCTAATCCTTATGCTGGGGAATGAGAGACTATGATGCTGCAGTGCTGGGCCTGCAATGCCCAAATGATACAGCTCTATTACATGAACCACTTTTAAACCCAAGTGAGTGGATTCAGGAGAAATCTGTGGTTGACAACCACTGACTGCTTCTTAGGAGGCCACACTAAACCACAAAGTACCATTTTCCAAATTTTTCATCTTAAAATAAGAAAGTCTGGAGAAAAAACAAGTGCAAAGTCATGCAATTTCTTCAGTGTCATCAGACTAACTTTATAAAATGCTGTTACCCTTGTCGATGCACTAGAGTATGGGGTCGAAAAATAATATTCTTTTTCTGTCAAAATTCTTACAGAAGTCAGTGGAATAGATGCCCATAAAAACTGAATCGGGCTCATGATTTGCTACTTTTTTTCACTTCCATCGCTACACATGCTAAGTGTACTTGGCACATGGAGTGATTCAGAAGGAAGCTGCTCTACAGTGCCGATGATTCTCTTTAATGAGATATAGTTATCAGTTGATTTATGAATTTCTCCTGCCTGTTCTCATTTACTTAGCTCTAAATTAAGGATAAGATCATTTGCATTCTAGAAGTAAAACAGTGTTTATAAGAGAACAGAGTAATCAAAATCCCTCTTAAATCAAGTTTTGGAAATGTACACGGTGAGGTTAGAGGTAGTTCTAGCAATGTGCATAGCCTTATCCATTAAACTCCACAGCAAAGACTCAAGAGAACGTATTACATTTCCAGTTTTATCTAGTTTTCCATATTAGTATAGCATTCCCTTATCTCAGGAATTTAATGTAGGAAGAGACAAAAGGAACTTCCTGCCTCAGCTTTCTGAAACCCTGATGACCTCCTCCTGGGAGATCCTATGCTCTCTGTTAATTTAGATACCATATGCCTCACTGGTCATCAATTCAGTTGCTGCTCTCTATTTTATAGCCCTCATAGGGATTTTGATCACACTATCTATAAAACTAATCACTTCCTCTGTTTACTGTTGCTCTACCAGTCAGACAAGCCCCAGCTGATCAGTATTTTCTTATACATACAAATAGCACAATCTAGTCAGCTTTGTTCTTTCCTTTGGTACATGCTGCTCCACTACCATTTATACACTATTTGCAGTGCTCAAAGTAAAGCATAAAAAACTGGAAAGCAGCAGAGGAGGGATGTAGGAAAGAGGAAACACAGCTACACAGACTCTGAACTAACACTACTGGTCAGATGTCTGGAACTGGGAGGGAGTAGCCTGGAGACCAGGACTTTCTTATTACGTTACAGCAGAACTTTATCTCTGCTGATATTCCTGCAGTCCGTTGATTGACCAGGATCTGAGCTCCTATTTGTGTGTGTTATAGGGTGGATATGTTTGATCTCCTTTTCTTGTACAAGCCAGCATTTTGGGAGGTGTCAGAAGCAAAAGGCTAACCCTCTAGGTGGAGAGGCTGAAAAGGTAACCTCTGAGCAGGCACCACATTAGTGCTGAGACTGGCTGGAGAAGCTAAGAATGTGCRTGGACTCACACACTGACGCTGGGGTCACTGGTAATGAGAATACCAAGATGAATGGAGCAGTTCACTCTGCTCTGAGTGATTGATTGAAGCTGTTTTCATCTCTGTGGGGTGTTCTTTTTTGGCTAAAATAACATTTCACTCAGAAATCTCCTGCACAGGCATATATAGCCTCCTCTGACACTCAACCCATATATATATTCAACCTAGATAAGGGGTGGAAACTTTATGTCTCCACTTCCCTCTTCTCTCCTGCCACCAGCCAGTAATGCAATTATTTTTCACAGTTCACCTTTCTTCTTCTTTTTGTAAACTTGCCAAGTTTACCAGTGACCAGGGTATGCAAGGAAGGAGAACAGCGCCCAGGTGTGGGGGGCATATTCAGGATATTTTTCTGAGTAAAAGGAGTGCAGCTGCGGAGCTGGGGGAAAATACGGGAATTAGATCAACAAGCAAAATCTTGGGACAGTCCTGAGTAAGAAGAAGGACAAACTGTGCAATGAGTGTATTGGGAGGGGCTTTAGTCAATATGAGCACATCGTCTTTAAAGCACATCTTCACAACTCCTCTATAAAGAAGTAGTATGTTATTACTCCATTCTCACCAAAGGAAACACAGGGAGACCACATACCTTCTCCTATGTCACATATGAACCCTACTGAAGAGCAGGGAGTTGGAATGAACAGCCCTACTGAAGAGCAGAGGCACACAACTTGGGACCATACAGTACAATGTTTCACCTCATTCCCCTTACAAAATGTTTTCTAAATCCCTCCCACCCTGCTGATTTCACGTCAGTCTCTTCTGAGACTCGTACACTTTCTCAGCAACTTTGAATTATGAGCAGATATTGATCTTTCTGTGGGAAAGACAGCCGAGGAGTAAAGCCCAGATAACCTTGGGCAGGCAGAGAGGCAGCAATGAGACTGTGTGGAGGCAGTTAGGAGACAAACATGCAGCCTATGCAAGTAGAGCAATAAGCCAACATGCCCACAACACATATATTTCTACTCTTCCTGGTGGACAGTGATTAGAGCATATGATAAGTAAAACACCAGAGCCTAACACCTTTGCTTACAAAGACAAAATACATATTAGGTGGGCTGTACTGAACAGCCAAATGTGCCTCTATAACTCAAACACTGAACATACTGAGTGCTAGATACTTGCTAACTTTTACAGCCCATCCTTTCTCTGCTTTAGCAAACTCTTCCCTACAAGATTCTGTCCAAGGCTCTAGTTTCACTTGCCAATCATCAAAACAACCACTCTCAGTGGCGACAACTCCCCTGCAGAAAAACCTGCAAGCTTTGCTACTGACACAACTTTGGGAATTCAGTAACGCTACCATCTATATTTCCTTGATCTCACACACGGGAGCAGTCAGAAGAGCTGACTCCACCTCAAGTAGACCCTCTCTCTATGCCAGTTTTCTCCTCTCCTCACTCCACCAACCTTTTCCAGTGAATCCTTCTACCACTGTGTATGATCAAACACAGTGAATGTAGATCTATGGCACACGGTTATCTCTGGTGCCTACCACTGGTTGCAGAACAGCTGTGCTATGGTAACACTGTATGTAATACAAATTTCAGGTTTTGATTAAAAAAAAAGTGAATAGCTTTGTGGCCATCAATCTGTTTCCTGGCCATCAAGAATCTGATGCTCTGCAAATACGTGAGGTACCAACACACAACCATATTGCTGGATCAGCCAAGTTTTGGGACACTCTTTTTTCCCTTACCAGCTCTTTGTTGATCCATGTTTGGCTGGTTCCCTGTAACAGTCTTACAGGCATTATTTATGAGGTAACTGTCACGTTCACATCATGGCAGTCTGGAGAGTTCAAAAGAGGAAGAAAAGTTTGGGGTACTTCCCATTCTTGACCATTCAGAACAATACAGAGGATGCAGAAAATTACTTCTATCTAACCCTTGTTCACCCTTCCTGCATGTCCTAAGTTTCAATCGAGGTTTTGTTGTTGTTATTTACAGTTATACATTGATACACAAAGAGCTGAATGAAGACTCACAGGATATTGAGAACAAGCTTGTAATCCTGCCTCTCACAGTGTATGTGAGCTATTGTTAAACACGATTTTCCAGCTACTGATTAATTTTTGTCAAAAACAAAACCAGTGTGATTTTAATGAAAGTACTCAGATTTAGTCTGGCTGAGCAGACAGATTATGTATTTAATTGTAAATGGGCTGTAGACATCTGAGATCTTTACGTATGGAGAAAATAATAGTATCTATATTTAGATATTCGAGTGAAGCTTGGGTTTTTACAGGATTGAGCTGGAAAAAACAACGTGATATATTTTGAACTCTTGGTATTTTTCTGGTATCTCTTGATCAGCTTAATTTGAAGGTGAAAACATAAATGTATGTTAGAGATATCCAGAGATATCCATCTCTGTGCAATTTGTCTGAAAAAGCAAATATTTCTTGCACCATAATGAACCCCAGAAAAATAAGGGGAAAATAAGGTTTTTTTAGACTATATCATTCATACAGAAGAAAACAACCTCCTCAGATGAAGGATTACAACTATTTTTGCTACAATACGCTTATAAATATGAAGGATAAATCACAGCAAAACTATTTACATCAAGCCATCTAATAGCATATTTATGGAGGTTTGTTTGGAGAAGTATTTGCTAATTAAATATACTATTTATCAGCTACATATGATTTTTATCACCTACCCAGTAGGCTATCTTTCTGGAGTTCCAACTACTAAATTTCTAGCATCCTGAACAATTACTATTTTTGAAAATTAATAATCCCAGAATTTTTTTTTCCTATTCTTGTGCTGGTATTTTCTGTAAACTTATGACAGGAAAGATTTTTTCCAAAGCTTATAGTAGATTTATAAAAGATAATGGGTTTAATGGTTTAAAAACCTGATTCCTTGCAGGCCTAGAAAAAAAGATGTTTTACTTTGAACCATCAAAAAGTGAAGATCTTTTGTGATTTTTGAAAGGGGAACCAGATCCCAACATACCAATTTCAATATCATGGCAATTTCCTACTGTAGAAAAGCTAGGAATTTTATATCTGATACATTTTATTTGTCTTTGGTTTTGGAATTCCAATTATTAGTCCATTTGTAATTTTGTATTCTAAAAAAACCTTACTTGGAGTCACGGTAACTATACCACTTGCATTCTCGAGAAGCTTCCAAAGCATCTCAAAGTGTTTTTCTACCATAGGTATTACATGCATCTTAAGACACTCTGCAAGATGATTTAATGCTTTATTATAGTACATGATGAGGATAATCTTCAAAATTTACTAAAGGTTGCCTCTTCCATGAAATCTAATGGTTTGTGTCTTTTTTTTTCCTCTCTCAAGTAGCTTCCTCTCTTTTCTTCTAAGTCTCCCTCATCACAGTTTTCTACTCCATTGTCCCCAAGTCCATTAATTTTTCTCTTCATCAAAGATCATTAATACTTCTCTCTTCATGTCCATCCTTTAAAATTCTTCTTCCAAGTGTCACCCAGAAATTGGATGCAACAGAGATTAGCACTGTAGGAAGCCGCAGCGTAAAACAGGAAGGCTTTGCCCTCTCAGAAATAACAAATTATGTGCTCTCCGTTTGGTTCTGTGCAGCAGTTGGAAGAAGCAGTGAAGCTGGCACCTTGTCACTGTACTGTGGCAGAGACAATGAAGAATCCACCTCTAATTCTTTTTGACACAAAAGAAGACAGGAGAGAGAAAAACCATGACCACCTTGATCTTCAGTTCCCCCTTCCTGTGAGAGCAGGATGACAGTGATGTTTCCTGCATGTTGTGGCTGAGCAGAAGAAAAGCTAGGGGTATCTGAAATATTGAACATTCCCAAGAAAACACCTAATAGTCCTCAGAGTATTGTCCATAGCTCAAAAATACCTTAAAAGAAAGAAAAGTAGCCTTTAACCCAGTCGAATCAATACCTGTCATAAACACTACATTTCCTTTGAAAGTTTATATCACTGTACTTTCAGCTTGTCAGCAACATTTCTAAGTGTACTTCTCTTATTATCAAAGCAAAGAAATACTTATATCCTCAGAACTTCCATCTGCAAATTAAAAAAAAAATTTAAAAAATGTAAACTGTAAATGAAACAGTGACTGCAATTTCTTTCTGAAAACACTGTATTGAGTTACTAATGAGTTTCTAATAGAGAAAACTTTTTCAAATTACTTATACCTAGTGGTTTAATGACAGGTATGCTCACCTTCCTGAATTTTACTGTTGCACAGGTTGTCCAGAGTGTTGTCCCTTTTGCACTTTACCTCCTATTTTCTTCATAATTTGCAGATATACTCTAAAAATCATTGGGAATTTCCAGCTTAAGTGAAAAAAAATGCAGATCTAAGTTCAACAAAGGTAGCCGTTTCTAACAATCTCTAGCAAACACAACACAGCTAACAGCTGAATGTTACAAATGGGACCTCAGAAACAGGGCTTAACAATTTTGTTTAAGATCACAAGTTCCCAACCAACACTTGAGCCACAGAGGAAYGTCCATTAGCTGCTATAAAAGCAAAATTGGTAGGGCTTTGTGATTCAGTGGAGGGCCTGAAAGGCACACACAAGCAGACACACACCAACACACTGGAGAGTAGCATAAATTCTTCAATTTGAATAATTTCCACTCTTTTTTCTTCCTCTCACTAATATGAAATCATGTTTTGTTTCAGTTAAAAACATTTTTCTGCTCTACATTTAATCACGTTCACATTTCTTTCTGGTTTAGCTCCCACTAGTCTCTTTACATAGCATCCAGTATTATTTTATATTGTGAAGAAAAAAATATTCTGTAGCTAGAGTTGTTTTGTCCCACTGTTGTTTTCTTCAATCTTTTGTTCAATGCATGGAAAGATGCTAACCTTTCTGTGGTATCTTAACCGCAGTGATCGGGGAGCAAAGCAAATGAGATTTAGTAGATACGTTTCTGTTGCCATTATTAAACTTCATATGCTTTGCTATGTAGGCAACGTGTTTTATTTCTCTTAACTTGAAAGAGGTTTCTGTCTTATTGTTGCAATTTATTAAGGGCAAACAATCTAGGGCTTATAATAGGCCTGTAGGCAGAACAAAGCCCTTGTCAAATGGAAGGGTTGGCTGCTCAGCTGGGTAGCATGTAAATGTGCAAAAAGAACTGTTCTGTTCAAAGACACTAGACATGCTTTTTAAATAAAACATCTCATATAATTGAGAGGTGCCATTTAAGTGTTGTGTTGGAAATGTTAATTTAAAAAAAATTAATTTAACTGAAGAAATAGAGTTGCAGTGTATTTTTTTGTAAACTCTCATAATAAACAAAATCCCACATATCACTAAGGTTTTTATTAGAGCCTGAACATTGTATGTTTCTAAAATGGCAGTTTATTGTCATTTTATAACACCGTGTTATGCCAGTCAGGATAAGTTCACTGATTGCTGTATTCACCTGGGCAGACCGTGTAAACTTGATCTTATCCAAGACATATTTTTGGGTTTATTTTTAATATGAGAGATCACTCTGCCTGTTACTTTGACATAGTATCATGTCTCGAAAAGTAAGACAGTTTCTCATTCTACAGCTCATTTAAAATTTCTCATTATGCGCCTCCTTTGCAAGAGCTGAAATTAAAATGACAGATAAGGATAACAACATAATAGGCATTTTTTTCATGCACTGGTCCACTTGGGCACAGGCAGTTCTTTTTTCCTCTTCTGTTGAAATGGATAATCAGGACAGTATCATCAATTAGATTTTTCACTTTAACTTTTCATAATGTTTCCAGACTTCACTATTTGGCAAAGACAATTGGGACAGATTTCTTTATTTTTTCCTCTGGCCTAAAACTCAAAACCCCCCACTTCCCAAACTGTTACCACCGAAGAGTTTATTAAATGGCTGAAAAAGACAGCTGGTCCCACCATCTGTTAAAAATTTTCAGGGGCCAAATGAAACAGGTTACACCTTTAGCCATGCCAAGTCTTCCAATACCCCCTCCCTCTCACAGCCTGTGGAGGGCTAATCTGAATTTCACGCTCTGATTTTGCTATTGCTAATGTCTGAGCTTCTTATGTGTGCTTCTTGTAGTTGCCTATATTAGTTCTCTAGCAGTAACAAAAGCTCCCCTCTCCTTTCAACCTAGCTCATTTGCAATCAACGGAATCCTGGGTCTATAGCCTCCTTTACAATAAGATACTGTACCTTGAAGGAAACCCACAGAGAACCTAATATCTGACTTTTTTGAGCAACAGAGAAAACCAGGGGTACATTTCTGTTGTTTTGCAGCCACTTTTCTATAAATGCTAATGGAAGTAATTCAGATGTGCCAACAAAGACAGAATCTGCAACACACTGCAGGTGTGAGGGGGCTGAAACAAAAGGGATGCTAACCCTAATGGTATTTCTTGTCATTAACAATTCTTTGATGTTCATACTCGAGGCTCTCTTTTATCTTGTAGTTTTTCAGCCATCTTTGTTAACATGCAGTGCAACTAAATCTTTTTTCCCCTAACCTTTAAAGACATCTGCAAAATGTTTATGCTAAGTTAGTTTCCATAGCATCTTTCTGTAACACACATTGAAGTAAAATGAGATAAAGCTTGCAAGGTTATTATTAAAACATCAGTAAGTTCCTATCATTAAGTGAAAGGAGCAGATCAATAAAAAGAAGCTCTTAATGTTACTTTAATAAGGATGAGTTTCTTGTAACAGGACTAGGGATTAACTTCAGTGTAACAGAAGCAGTGTTTATAATATAGCAGCTCTGTTGATAAGAGCCGGTTTGTTTTACTTGTACTCATTAAAAAAAGAACTACAAGTATCAGTAAGTTCCTATATTAAAGAACCTTTCACAATATAATATATTTAAGGACATTCCAATTTTCCAGACGGGATTTCTCTACCACTAAGTGGGCAATGGCATTCAGTCAAGGCACTGTAGGTGGAGTTTCACCATATCCATCTGTCTTTCCATGACTTACAGATGGAAAAACGCTGTGTCTTTTAAAATGTTCAACTCAGTAGGATGACAGTAAAATGAAATGAACAATCAAAGCACATAAGATGCCAGTCTGAACTACTGCACAGCACTACCAGCAAACCCAGCATTTTGCTCTCATCCCATCGGTCATGTCCTGTTAGATCACATCCCATTTTATCACAGTCTGTCGCATTATTGTTGCAGCATGCTGGAATGTTAAATGAGCAACATAATCAATCAATACCAATTTCCAATTGGAATTCAGCTGTAAATCTGCATGGAGTTAAAAATGCTGGAGATTGTAATACAAGTTATCAGAAGATACAGTTTTATGAAGCCTCCCATTTTGTTTCTCTTTCAAAACTTCATTTCTAACAGATCAATTTAATCAAATAAATTAAGTCTGTGCCTGCATTAAGTACAGCACTTATCTTTGAATTTGGATGTAAACTTCCATCACACTAATCCTACGGAACAAGAACATAAAGAGCAGTGGTTACATTCATACTTTTTCTTCTTTTACAGCTTACTTTCATCTTGAGGCATAAAGGCAAACTAGGAACAGTGTAGTTAATATATTGTCTTGTCCCAAGTTTCAGCTGGATGGATTGATGGACTGAGCTGCTTCTCTTGTTTCATCTACAGCATTCAGCAGTCTTAGAAATGTGTATGGGAATTTGGGATCTTAGATTATTGACAATTTTATCAAATTAACAGATTATTTTTAATTATTTTTCTTGTAATAGCACTGAGGAGTGCTCATTCCTGGGGTGACAGAAATTACAAACCCAAAAGGTTCTGTTTCAAAGATTTTTTGACCTCAGTAAGAGCCGTTCTGTCATAGAAGCCTTTACATAATCTCTCCCGTTGCATTAACTGTGTTAATTTGTTGCTTACAACAGGGAGCAACAGCAAGAACAAAAACACTGAATAAACTATGTCACACAATTTTGTGGCAGTACCTCCTCTGCGTTCCTCTCCCTTTGCTAAGGGCCCCAATGTAGCACCTCCATATCATCATTTCCTGGCTATACAGCAATGCCATACTCCAGCACCCAGCCTTCTGAGGATCATTTCCACCAGAACCACAAGACCCTGCTACCCCTGTCCTGGCCTCACCCATCCCCACCAGTGCATTACACAGCACGGCACCCCAGTTCTGCTCTTCCAGTTTTAGACAGGTCTTCATCAGAGACTTGCCATGATCAGTAGCACAACAATTTTCTGAAACAGCCCTGACAGGCCTCCCTCCCTCCCTCCCAGCACTGTACTCCAGCCCAGTGGACGGCATCCAGTCTTTGTTGTGGTGATAGTACTTTCACCAGGAGATCAAGACGAGACTTTCAAGCCTACTTTTCACTGGTAACGGGTCAGAAATTGGGACTTGGGTCTTTTGCAGAAAAATGCAGACATATTGATCTACCTACTTGCCATCTCCATTTGCCAACTATTTTATAAAATACTGTTTAAATTATTGAAAAAATGATCTTTCTCTGCAATTTAGTTTAAAAAATAGGCCTGCCAAACAAAAGCAAGGAATTTAATCTATTACTGGCCTGATCAATAATATGTAATCTGGTTTCTGGAAACATTACTCCAAGATGTGTTTTTCACTTATCTGCTCCTATGTCCTTTAACATCACAGCACGAGCACTACAATAAACACTTCCCTGATAACACAATGTATATATTTACTGTTCTGGCTGATACTGGATTTATACATGTAATAAAGTAATTTCCAATAATTCTTGAGAAATCCATTAAGTTAGGGCATCAGCCTGTGTTTAAAGACACAGTGCACTATTATTATGAATTGTTGGCCTCCTGCCTTACCAGTTCCAGTGCTCAGCACGACAGAGACACAAAGCCTCTCACTGAGTTCTGTAACCTTTAGCTCTGGCCCAGAGGACTGCTCCCTGGCCTTTGGTTTTCATAGCATCCTGTGCTACTTTTGTCAGTCTGGGTGTCCTACTTTGTTGACAAGCAGAAACATTTTCTGTTAACTAAGCATTCTGCTACAACTCCTCCCAGGGTGAACAGTCTTAAAGAAAAGGCACATTAACGAAACGTATTTCTAGCGTTAACAACAAAACTGACATTTCTCATACTTTGTTGTCAGAGTTAAAAGCAGGATGGCTAAGTTTATTACATGCCATGTCTTATGCATATATCGGTACTAAATCTACTTACCTGTTTCTTATAGGATGATACTTTTGTGCCATATGGCTTTATTTTTAATTGTATGCCCTATATGTATCTGGTTAGCCAGAAGACATTTGAAAATGCCAGAGCCTGGCTGTCTCTCAAAATTCTCCTTCCATTTTGAGGAAAAAAAAAAGGAATGAGAAATAAGAGTATGGTAGACTTCAGTTATTTATCTCATTGCCAACTATTTTACAATAAAAAAGCAATACCCCTATAGAATTACAATTCTTACAAAAGGAGGGAAAAAATTATTCAATTATAACATTACTTTTTAAAAAAAAGGTGAAATTTTTAAATTGGGACTTAAATGCCATTTTACATCAATTTAAATTTGGTGTAAAATAGCTGGTAGTACCACCCAGACATCTTGACCTCCAGACATTTGCTTCCACCACAAAACTTATTCCCTCTCCATGAAATCATATAACTTTTTCCCAAATTATGTATTTCCTAATTTTCGCTAAAGAAGAAACTTGTGAGGAAACTCTACTTACAGTGATGGACCTTAGTTCTAAAACGTGAGATTTGATCATTTGTCCTCATATGCATGAAATCAAGCAAAGATCAATGGATACTGAGAAGAGACCATTGTGTATTAAAACTGCAGGCTTTAGGCATACATGTCTTGCACTATCAGAGACAACCATATAACGAAGTATATGAAACTCATCCTGTTTTCCTACTGTTTATTGAATTCAATATCAAATAAGAATAGACCTAAAGACACTACATATCTTAAATTTCTTATTTATTTTTAGTATCTTCTATATTTAAAACCATACCTGTTTTTCATGATGATAGAAGATATAAATAAAAAAATATTCCTTCACAATAATGGATGTTGGTTATGACAATGAAGGTTAGACATTACCCAGTCAAGACTATCTCTAAATAAAATATAGCAAAAATTGAAGGGATCTAAATATAGAAAATAGCAACACTAGGAGATTCCTTACAAATCTTTATAGTATGCAACCGTTTATATTGAATGAGAAGTGCACCTGGGGTATGTAAAAAGTAGTATAAAGAAAGTAAATTGGTAGCTCCCTTTTACCCTCTGACAGCACAAGCCAGAAGGTCTCCAACTCAATTAAAAAGGACCACGTTTAAATACATTCCTTTCGTTTAAAACTGAAACAATAAATCCACTTTGTGTGCATGTGTGTGCCGTGTATAGCGTTTAGTACCACAGTGTACCAGAAGTCAGGAACTTAGTGGTATTAAAACACGAGACAATTGCTTGGAAGTATAAACATTCATAGTTATATAAAATACAGAAAAATATCATATAAGTATATAATTATATAAGCATTATGCTTATATAAGCAACTATGCTAAATGACATAAGATAATCAGTAGTTGCCTACTATTAGGAAGAAATTTTCCTTCCAGGAAGATAACTTTGTAATTGTCCAGTGTGGGTTACCTTCTGTACCTATGACTGAAAAATTTGGTTTTGATTGTTACCACCAAAAGGAAAATCAACTTTTGGTCTGATTGGACTTAGCAAAGTCTTTAGCTTTACATTATTTATAGCCATATTTTATAAGCTTCTAAGTAACAACAACTCCTTGGATGGCCTGATAGGGGCCACTTAAAAGACCTGCAGTGCACAAAAGCCCTTACCACCATTCTTACAGTGTATGGATGAGGGAGGTCACAGTGGGGGCAAATTTAAGATGGCTGCAATTTACTTCTATTCTAAGGTCCCTTTATGTTACTAAAGTGATGTAAATTTTTAAGTGAGAAGCACGTTTAAAATTACCAAATGAAAGGGGCTAATCTCCAAAAGCTCCCTGCCCGATTTTTGTTGGCACAGAGAGAAGTTTTTAAGCTGCCATAACTGAAAGGCAGAAATCGTCCTCAGCAAGAACCAGTTTCTAGTGCCATTAAGGTCTACAGAAGAAATCTACTAAAATCCCTTGTTGAGCTTCACCCTTTTCTCTCCCATCTGCTGAAAACTGTTCAATATATTACACACTGTCTAAGAAATTTTCTTCTTCCTAACAGGATTTAAACTCTTTACTTTTATAAAATATTAAGAACAGGATATGTTATGAACTATTAAGCAAAATACATAAATATTTCAGGATAATATACGTGAAAGGAAATAAATCAGAACTATGCGTCAATGGTATCAAAATCAAATGAGAAAATCTAAGCAATTCATGTTGATATGCTCCCACTG
The DNA here is from genome assembly GCA_035582835.1 of Phoebastria nigripes. Taxonomy (NCBI): domain Eukaryota; kingdom Metazoa; phylum Chordata; class Aves; order Procellariiformes; family Diomedeidae; genus Phoebastria; species Phoebastria nigripes. The sequence goes on along the minus strand of JAYKAV010003073.1, from coordinate 196,535 downwards.
ACCACGGTCATCACACTGACATGTCTCCTGTACTCCTTTTGATGCACAGGTCAATCAACCCAAACACACACACCCATCAATGTGGGAACAGAAGTTCAACTCTTTGGCCAGTTTTAATGCGACTGCATGGCTCTACAGCAAGCTGAGGATATGGCCTTTAATAATATAAAGGCATATATGTGCTCTAAAATGAGGATGAGAGAAGGCCACTTCATAGGGGTTATCTGGTGAGGGTAAAGTGAATTAATCAAAAACAAATGAGGAAAGGGGGATAAGTTATGAAATAATAAAATGCAGAGACCGGCTTTGTGCACAGTTTTTAGCCAAGAAGTAGCAAGAATGAAAACACACTACTCAATGGCAGCTTTTACATAGTAACTTCAATATAAAAATATTAGTGACATTAAACTAATTTGAAAAATTATAGCAGATGTAGACAGTGGCACTGCATATAACAAGGAAAATATCATATTTTACCCTTTCCATGCAATTAAAGACTGCTTAAAATCTCTTTGAAGTCCATTTCTGATGGCTGAGATTGATACAAGCATAACAATTGGGAAAAAGGAAAAGAAGAAACCTAAGGAATGTACCTATGGAGTGTTTGCATTTTGCTTGTGCTTTACTATTTAATGTTCTGAAGCTGCTCTTGTTAACTCGGGCCCCCATTCAGCAAAGCACTTAATCACGTGCTGAAATTTCATTGATTTCAGTGGGACTTAGGCTTTGGTTTAAGTGCTTCACTGAATTATATATTATTTTTCACTTTCCTTTACTTATTTATGAAATTAATAGAACTACTCAGAGTAATGTATTACTCAGTGTAAGGTAAACTGTYGGTTTTTAGGCAGGTGACATAACACCTAATGGGAAACCTCACTACCATTTAACTAAAACAATTGAAAAACACTAACTGCACATAATAATGATGTGAATTTCAGTAATAATAAAACTTTATTTTCCCGAATAGTTTTCAAAAAGGAAGGATGGAACCACAAAGCATCGATATTGCTAGAACGCTGTGTGCTCTATGCCAATATAAGAATAGAGTAAGTAATTTGGCTCTTTTAAAATAATGTTATTTTCCATCCAGATATGTTACAAATTAATAGAGAATTTATACATTGCATAGGAAAAGAAAAGTTACATGTTATTTTTGATGAGGTATCATAACAAATACTCATTCTTGTTACATTTTGACAAAACGCAAAGAAACTGATCTGCACATATGCATTCATATTAGTTGCCATTTATATTTGCACTGCATTTTTGAATATCATTAATTCATCTGCAGCTACTCACCAATTCTCTGTTGTTTAAGGAGTCCCTAAATTTTAAAGGCTCTAAAGTGCCTTTAAAGTACATCTACCCAGATGTACAGCAGAGGAGAATGAGGAGTGAACTGAAGGACTTCAATCTCTGGCAGGATTTTAACTTTTAGTTTCAACCTCCTGTCACATTTTGGGTGAAGAATGAGTGAAGGATTGTTCTTCCTGGAACAGCTGAATCCTTCTCTCATCCTCATCTGCCCTGCCTGACTTAATTTCTGTGTTTATTAGGAGAGACAAAGCTTTTGCTGAACTATCTATTTCATTACCTTTTCTCCTTTCAAACCCTATTCTGGCTTAGGGAAGCCCTGACTGCACTTGGGTCTCATTTCCCATGCCTTCTTTCCTTGTCCTGTGGTCAAAAAGATGGTGCCAGCGAACCCTGATAGTAAGAAATTCTGTAGTTTAAGGAACAGGTGTGAACTGCACCTCTACAAGGAAGAAGGTTTGTTAGCACAGATCAGGGTAAACCCATTGGAGGGGAGATAAAAACAAGGATCATAATTAGTTCTATATAATACATGGTCAGATTTAATCAGCATGGTTTCTCAAAAAAGAAAAAGAATCATTTCGAGCAAATTTGTAAGGCGGTACACATGAACGTTTTATTTCCAAAAGTTTTTGACATGAGCTTGTATGGAAAAGAAGCAAAGAATTGTCACAGATCAAAACTGTGGCTCAGAAACAGAAAGTAAAGAGTAAGATGAAATAGTCAGCTTCTGTCACGGAAATGGTTACCGGCAAAGCATCTCAGTGTTCCACAGAAAGTTACATATTGTTTCATTAAGGATTTGGAAAGAAAGTGAAAAGCAAGTAGAAAAATTTGCAGGTGACATTTCTTTTCCCGGCTACATACAAGAGGGCTGTGGAAATGTAGGAATCACTGGAGCCCAGAGATACAGGTTAAGAAAGAAATTAAATACGTGCATGGATAACAAGAACAACTAGTCATAATGATGGTTTCAGTCACAAGGACTATATGAAGCAGTGTGTGAAATGTTAGCTTTAAAACTGTTTTGCTTCTTATATTTGAAATAATTCTTCAAGTTAAACTTATGGTAAACTAATACTTTATAAGAAAAATATTTACAAGGTAAATTGAGACACAATTATTATTTTAGATGTTTTTACTCTGTACATTTTTGTAGTGTTAAAAGCCATACACAGCACAGAAACTTATAAAGGAAGATGTTTAATACCAGTCTAATGAAATACAAAACATTTTCACTATGATCCCAAATGAAAATTTTTAGTACAGAGTTCTTTTAATCCAGTTCAGTTCCTTGATGTTATTTTTCACACAGCCTTACCAGCAGTTGTGCCAGCACAACAGAAGGGATGGCACAGGGTGGGAACAGCAGCCCGGGGGGAGCAGGGAAGAAGGGGTCAGAACTGTATAAACTAACCTTGCTGCTAAAGAAACGTGTCTGTTACCAACATCAACACATACAGGTAGTGCTGCTCCCCTTCACTGGAATTGCTTATAGAAATACAGCTAAATGGGACAATTTACAGCTGCAAACCCAGGTCTAAATTAGTGAAAGAAAGCTACTAGCTGAAATTGTATTTTTTAATATATTACATAAACATACACGCACAAAGTTAATTGGAAGATTACCAGCATGAAAATACTCTTACCAGTATTAGTCAATAGAGTAAATGAGGTTCAGCTTTGAGCAGAAGACACACCTCTTGAAGAAGGAGGAGATGGGGAACTGAGAAAGCTGTCATCTTCAGGGATAGATTCAACAGCTGTCAATGATTTGTAATACTCATCCTCTCCATCCAGCACTTTTATTTGGCTTGGAAGAAAACAAACAACATTTATTAAGTTAAAAAATTAATTCTGTCAATATCTTCAGAAATAGAAACTTCTCTGTGGATGTGAAAATGAAGAGTGCTAATACAGGAAAGGAAAAAAAAAGATGGGATGATTTGATGAGAAAGATATAGCTTTTATACATACTTTTACTTTGCTATTACTTTTTTATGATTATACTCTGAATGGTTCTGAGGATCAGCAAAATGCAATATAGTCTTTCAGTTTGGGTGTACAGAATGATAGACCAACTATTTGCATCAAATGGGCATCTCATTTGAGCAATGTGGCTTTTTTGTCTGTATATGTTCCACAAGTAGGGTATGATTTTGATAACGTATTTCAGCTGATGGCTTGCTGTGAATACGAGCCAAAGACCACATCACCAATTTTTGGGGAAAGCCCTATTGACATCAAGGGGCTTTCATTTTCCTGTGATGTATGATGAGCACTGCAGTCCCATGTTAGCGTTTTCATTCCCTGAACAGGAATACAGACTTTTTTAAACTAGGGGATGTAGATAAAATAAACCAAATCTTGCGCAGTTCTGCAAAATTTTGGGCTTTAACCTTGACTCAAAGACCTCCTATTCATACAGTTATATTCAGAACATTAATTAAAAACAGAGAAAATAATACAGAAAGTTCTTGTATATTTCTGGAGTAGATGCATTTGGAAGACCAAACATCCATCAGTTCTCTCGTCCATGTGATCAGCCAATGAAATATTTTGGCAATTGTATAGTAGCCAGCCTGGCTTTTGTAAAGTGTTTTCAGTGATTTCTACCTATCACCAGGTGATAACTGCTTATGTGACAATGAGAACTGACTCAGTTCAACGGAAAAGGAGCAACTCCCTTTTGGGCTGAGTGGCCTCTGTCAGTTCTTAAAATGTGCTCCCCCAGGAGGGCTGAAGCCCATTGCGAGTGTGCTGCTGCAAAGCTGGCAGGGCTTCTGTCTGTGTTCTAGGTCAGAGAACTTCAGTTTCAACACCCTTCCTCTCGCACCTTTCACTAGTGCTAAATGCACTTAAAAACATGAAGAAAGCTATTTTTCTGTAGTAGTAGTACTCAGAGAGAGCTGGGGAGCGTATTTTGTAAGAATCAGTTCTAGTGTCTACAGACAGCAGTACATGCAAGTTTTACATTTGCTTCTGCAGAAAATGTCCAATGTCAATGCACAGAAATATGTTAATTGTTTATTTTTAGAAACCTCTCTAGAAAGTTTTGCATATTCTGTAATATCACAAAGGACTTCTTCTGTTTACAGTTGCTTAGAACTAAGAAGATAGATATTTACCCAAGTTTTCTTGGCTTCTTCTTGCTCCCTTGATATTCTAGAGTTCCCTGTGGAGAGGGCCAAGAACACACAGTCAAAGCAAAGCAGCAAGTCGTTAATTTTTAATTCAAAGTGATTTTGTGTTGAATGCAAGCAGATGCTGATAATATCAGAAGTCACAGCATAATTTTTTTGATCAAAGGGCTCAAGTGAGCCTGATGAAGCATGCATCTTGCTCGTCTTTGATAAACCACATCAATTATTCACCGTGAAGGCAGACATCCTGACATGAAAGCAACAGATAAAGAGCATAAGCACATGTTCAAGACGAGAGCAGAAGAACGTGGGGGTGGGGCTGGAGGGGCTGAAACAGGTATTAATAACAGAATTATTAACTGGAAACAAAGCCAGTGAAACAGCTTTATTGCCACTTTGAACTCACATTTAACTGGTTATAGTACATGTTGTCCTCAGGGCTATTCAGCATTTTGGGCTGCTGACATCGTCGACGAGGTGTTCTCAGCTTCTGTTCAAGACAGTTTTCTGAACCTACAATAAGATAACACAATTTAGTTTTAAGCTGTGCCAGGTGCTGTGAACGTCTTAGCGTAGTTTAGTCTGTAAACAGTCTTTTCTTCTGTCCTATTTGGTCCTGGATTTATTAGCAAGTCTGTCCTATCCAAAATAAGCACACCGAAACTTGGGGATCTTTGTTTTCTCTTTTGAAACTTAGTTCAAACACAAGTTTTTAAGCAGAACTTCATTTTTACTTTTATAACATTTTTTATTCTTCCATATATCTATATCACACAGTTCCTTATTCCTTTCACGCTTTATCTTAGTATCTTCCATTATCTAAGCAGGAAATGAGGTATATTGTGACTAGCTAGGGATGTATCATTCAGCAGCAGCAAAACCATTTTTCTACAGGAGACAGTAATAAAGCCTTTTGACTGATGAGACTTAGTCTATTATCATCATTTTTATTATATAAAAAGGCTACCTTCTTGACATAGCTCTCTGTTTAATCAGAGTAATCGGACCAGTTTGGAATTATGCTTTCTTAATATAATTTGTGATGTGCTGTAAAGTAACAGTTGCTTAAAGTCATCTGGAAAGCAGAGTTTAAAGATGAAGGAAATATTTCAGAAGGGGTGGATTCTGAAAAGAACTAACAGCCTTTTTATTCCTTTTTTTTTTTTTTTTGTATTAAGGAAAAAAGACATTATGGTGTGCTGTACTCTATTTTACCAGGTGTTTTCTGTGGCACATCCTCTAGATTACCAGGACAACTATTTTCAGGATAAATCAGAATCACTAGGTTACTAAAAGACACTGTAGGGGGTAAGGAAAGGTCATTTACTTTTCAAATAATTCTCCCAATGCCTTTGACTTTTCTGGTATCTCCCTGTTAAAAATTATTTTAGTGACAGTATGAATAAAAACAGTTTTTGGTGGCACTGAAGGAAGAATACACATCTTATCACATTTGCATTCCATACTGCACGGGAAACTTGCTCCGATACAAAAGACCAGCACAAAGATCAAGTAGCATATAGTTCCTTTAAATACTTTAAAATTGAAGTCAATATGGTTTGTGCGGATGCAGGGCTCTAATCTCACAAATCCATTTGTAAGATCTGGCCTTAAGGAGCAGGTAATATTACAAAGGAGGTTTATTATACACCCAGGTTTACAGTTTGCAACTATTGTACTTTTCTGCAATTACTGAGTGAGATAGAGGAGGTGGTTGAACTTCGGTCTTTTCAGCCAAATGACTGACTGTTCTGGGAGATTTTCTCTCTTTCACTGTCTTTCTCCCTCTCAACAGCAAAATTTGAAAGATATTATTTTCCTCTCAATGTGGGACTGCAATGTCTGTGTGTGAGGGGAGCATTTGTTTCATGCCAACTGTCATGTTCCCTCACAACATCTGGGAGGGATGGTGGGTTAAATGGCCACCAGGGAACTGACTGCAGAGCTGGGTCTAAAATTCAAAAACAATTTTATAGAGAAAGGTTACATTTCTCCAGTAATACAAAATAACTTTAAATAATACGCTCATGCTGCTTGCTAATTTAATACTCAAAGCTTCAATGCTTAATACTTTCAAGTTCAATAAACCTTTATATTTTTGCTAAAGAGATTGTGACGGCTGAGCCTGAACCTTTGCTACTTACCTGTATTGCATATAACTAGACAAGGCAGAAGCTGTTCCAGAAAATACTTCTGGGGAAATTGGGTGCCCAAGTAATATGTGTCTTTGGAAAGTTTTTTCTCTAATATTTAGATAGGACATAGGTGCAATTTTGTTCTCTCTGAAGTCTCTGGAAGTTTTGCAGAAGACCTGCCATAACTACCTTCTATTCTCTCTCTGTTTGCTCTGAAAGTTACTCAAGTTGATCTTAGAGCTTTCTGTCTCAGGACAGCAGGGTCTGCAATTTTTGCAAGCAACATTTTCAGTCGCAAGGCCATATGAGTTCCTTTTTACAGCAATGTAGCTCTTGAATACCTCTCCACCTCCTACTTTTTTTATTCTAGCAAGAGGCTGGTATGAATAAAGACTCAGGTCCTCACAGTTCTGCATAATTTCACACACCTCTCTGCAGCTTGCCAGAAGTAGAAACACAGCACACAAATATTTAGAAATTTTCAAACAGTATGATAATATGATGGGGTATTCTTTTTTTCTTTCCCCCAAATGCTGTTGTGGCCTTCATGTTATTTTTTCAAAACCCCTATATGTATAGTCTTTGTTTTAAAAATGTCTTTTATTCATTAGGATTCTGAGACACTAATATTTTGCTCTAGCTTTTTATCCCGACACTTAATTATTCCTGTGTATTCTATGGGTGGTCTGCAGCTTGTGTCCTCCAAAGGAAATACCCTTTCAGTGGGCCCATTTGTCTTAGTGTTTAGTAGCATACTACACGAACAGTACAAAATCTGGTAACATTTATCATAAACTACCATATCTGGAGAAAACGGTATTAACATGTGCTCAACACTCAGCAGTTGAATAGGCATTTTAAATGCTGTTCTAAAATATTTTGCTCTGATGACAAACTTAAAGCCACCAATAAGAAAAAAGTCACTTGTCATTTTAATAGCAATAGCAGCAGCACCAGTATCATTAACAGGGTATTGTCTACACTTGCACCCAAATTGTGCCAAGTGCCTCTGGCATGTCCAGGCTCCTGAGTTTGCTACAAATTTAGAGACCAGATGAGAGACTGAGCACATGCACTTCCTTCAGGTAGTAGGCAAAATGCCTACTGCCAAGTGCAGTGTCAGCTGATCTAGCAAGTGTAGGGTAGCTGAGGTTCTGGGCATCCTCCTCCTTTCCTCACTCAAACCCAGAATGGCTGATACACATGGGTGAGCCAGCTCATGTGGATGCTTCCCTAAAGCTATCACAAAGTTGATGTTACTTACAGTGAAGGGTATTAGAAACTGGCAAATGGGTAAATCTGTTTGAGTATAAAGTGTTTATAAGTAAACAAACCAATGGCGTTTCTGTTTACTCCTCTGTTACCACTATTGGTTATCCTTTTTATTTCTCTGATACTAAGAGCCCAAGTCAATAGACCAGGACCTTGCAGTGCTCAGATAGATTAAAAAGACATGTGTTTTCAACTAAATGCAAAATCAAACATTCGAGTTATATTTTTAAGAACTGTGAATTGCGTAGCTGGAAAGCAGTGTCTCCAGGAGAGACTTGGGAATCGTCACGGATATTCAGCTGAATATGAAGTAGACTGGGTGCAAAGCAGAGGACTACTCAATAGAAATAGGAAAACAGTTTTATCGTTGAGTGCAGAATTATTTTAAAGTGGGTGCTGTAAACTGCAGAATGTTTTGAGAACAAGCACAATCTGAAATCTGGAAAGCCTGCCACATGGTGAGAAATTTAAGAAGACTGTTCTATTTCATTTTTTTCGGAAGAAGGTTAAGAGGTGATTTGAAGCAAGTCTAAACCCCTGTATAGAAAAGGTGGAGGGTTTTTCACCTTCAGAAACAAAAGTCTGAACTGTCTAATGGTCAGAAGTGGAAGAAAATTTCAGACCAGAAATACAGCACATAATGAAAGCAATCAGTCAGGAGAAAAAAAATATTTAGCAGTATGATGGAAGCTCAGGTTGAGATTGGACGCTTTTAGAAAAGGTATGTTTTGACTCAAGCTACAATTAAAAACTATTCAAGATACGACACAGATCACTTCTAGCTTAATATGAACTCATTTCTCTAATGTGATTTTTATCACGAGTCTCAATCTGCAGAAGATTTTGTATTGATCTTTTGATTTCTGGGATATACTTTCACCTCTGAATTTCCATGTGATTCTTCTTCTTTGCTTTCTTATGGCTGAAATGGAAATATTTTTCTTCAATTAGCCATCACATCCGTCATACTGACAGTTTTTATGACATATCTTGGCTTGGAGATGATTAGCACATTTCTTATGCCATATCTTATTTAGATGATTTTTCTGTTTAAAAATCCATCCTTTCTGTAAGCTGCAAAGGACTCTTTCAGAAACGCACAAACTGCCAAACAGTAAGATTTAATGAAAGACTTCAAAACGCTCTTTAGCACTGACACAAGGACTTTTGCACCTAGGATTTGGGCCCTGACCAATACTTTCAAAACAGTACCTGCAAAAACATATTTTTCTAATGACTTCCCATGAGGCAGATGACTTCACTTGATATTCAGTGAAGATGAAGATTCAATGAAGATTCATCTTAGATGTCCTGTTTGTCCTGCTTATCTTGGTATTGAAAACTTGGGGACCAGGCACTGGGCACACTCGTCAGAGGAACTGAGAATCATCAGATTTTGCTCTCTGAAATGAAGCTAGGGTCTTCATAAACTGTTCATGATTAAACCCTTGCTTCAAAAACCCCTTGATGCTGATAACCTCACCAAACATTGCTAATTTTTCCTATATGGAGAATTCTGCAGAGAAAATGGTGATGAGGCAGCTACAACTGCATTTGGAACTTGTAAAATCCACTGATGTGAGTCAGATTGTTTTAAGGTTGGTGCAGCACAGAGGGGGCTCTAAACTCTGGATGACATCTTACTTTTAGCAAGGAATGCACAGAAGGGATCTTTATCAATGTGTCCGTGCCACAAAGCAGGCTGCGTCACCGATTCCCTTGCTGAAGGGACTCCATCCACTACAACACATATTGAAGGGTGGAGCTGAGTACTCTCATTTTCCTTCTGAAGCCATTTACCCAAAGCAGGTTTGGAAGGGGTTAGTCTTGTCTCTTTTTCTGTTATAGGTGAACACAAACCTAATATCACAGGAAGGGTAGTCCTCCTCTAATTACTCAGTTGGGGAGATTTAGAGTACGAAAAGGGGCAGCCTGCTAAAGGAAAGGTAATGGGGCCATTTAGGGGATCATATATATTATTAACAGAGTAAGCAAATAAAGTAGATAAATCAGTATGACCAAGAAAAATAGTAAGCATGTGGCTGATTTCCAATCCATAATATCAGATGAAACATGAAAGTGCAACCCTTAATTATAAGCAAATATTAGCACAGACTCATGGGATCTCATCATAACATCTCAAGGTCTACATTCATGAAAATTTAAGCAATGTTTAAAATCATGTTAATTTGTTCTTTGTTTGTTTCTTTTTCTGCCAGTCTAATTTATTCCGAAAGACTTTGGTTCTCAAGCCTGGATATATTGATCATGCCTATGTAAAGCATTGTTATAGCCTGGGGAGAAGACTTTTGTGGAAAAACTTGTCTTTGTTCTCCTTTGATAATTTGTATGTATTTTGATGTTTTCAAGCTTTTCCAGTTTTGAATCATTTTTCAAGGCAGCAAGTTAACTTCACTTTTTCTCTTGAAGTCTTAGGCAAATGCAGAAATGACCTCACAGACAATGATAATATACATCCTCCTCCTGGACTGGATGCTAAGTGGATAATTATGTGCAGCATGTTGATTTCAAGGAACAGCTACATTTTCTTCTGTGCCATACAAGTCTGTTCAAGCAGAGGACTCAAGGGGCTAGTGATTCTGGTCCCACTCATATCAGTGTTAAATGGGAGTGACCAAACGTCACTTATGCAGTAAAAATGCTGTAAATGAACTAGGCTTTATGATTTTAATTATTTCAGCTTTATTTTAAAAAAGAGAGATTTACAAAGGGCACATAATGCTGTTTGGCCATGAGTGTTCATACAAACATATTTCCTCCCTTTCTCATTCCCATGATTCTCAACCATTTGCACAAATTTGCATTACACCATAAGTGCAAAATGGGAGCAAAATGAAAAATTTGCCTGAGAAGCAGAGTGAATACTCAGGCAGTTAGCCCCCACTAAGCTCCTGATGTGCCTGCCTGCCATACTCAAGCCACTTAATGCAGAACTATCTTGCATATCCCTGTACTAAACTGTGGTCAGTGTGACTTTAGTACAAGCACACATTAAGAGATACCAGGCCCACATCACAGGGTATTTGTACACTGCCTGTTAAATGCTACCAACTATAAATGCATCAGAAACAAGGACAGGATAACAGGTCTAATAGGCTTCACAGAGCAAGTACTGTAGAATAATCTGTAGCTTCATTTGGGAATAATGAAGTTATCAGGTCTATGCTATATACTATAAATTTAATTATATTATGGTAGTTCTGCAAAAATGCTGGAGGCTTATAGAAAATAAACACACTGTCTCTGAAAGATTTTAATCTCGGCACAGGCAAAACCACACCAAGAGACAACAACATAGGGTAGGAGAGAATAAAGAGCAAGACTACTTGGTGACTTAAGTAATGAGGTATGTCTTCTTTTCCCTTCTGAAGCTAATGAGAGGGTAAAGAGAAGACTACGGGAAAGAGAAATGGACAGGAAAAAGACAAAAAATGAAAAAATCAAGTAAGATACTGAGAAGCTAAGGAAGAGAAGAAAAGGGAATAAACAACCATTAATGGTGAAGCAGCAGAACCTAAATTCTGGCATCAGAGGATTTGATTAATCTAGTAACATCAGGAGCCTGGAGGCATATTGGCATATTTGATACTCTTAACAATTGTCATTCTCTCCAGGATACTTCATGCTTACCTAGCAGTAGCTTCAGAGCTCTGCAAATGTTCAATAAGGCCATCCATTCTGTTGATATAATGAGATATAGTATGAAGGGAACCATTCTTGCCACCAAATTCCCTCAGTCCCTTTCTCTACAGAAGAGTGTCCAGGAATATTTATAGGGGCTGGTGCTCTTCATGCTGCTAGTGACAAGCAAGCATGGAAAGAACAATAAATCAGAGGAGTCCTCTGAGGAGTTACAAGGCCTCAGCCCTTGCTAACTCTCACAAAATATCTTACCGGAGCATCACATAAGTGTTGCTAAGGGAAAGGATGTTAACTACTTTAAAAATCTATATCAATGCTTAGAAAGAGTGATTAATCCTTAGCAAATCCTGCAACTCCAGTGCACTCAAAGCTCTTACTTGGATTCGGTAGGTAAGAATAATAAGTTAGATTTAATTATTTTCAGTGTCAAGTGCTGTGTAGTCTAAGTCTGTAGCTCCAAATGTAGTTACCAGATTCACTGAAAACACAGAATCTGGATGGGTAAAAAGTCCTATAATAGAAAGATTTAAAATAAAACAAAACCAAGCTTCATGATCACCTCAGATCCCTCACACGACTGTGGTGAACTAGAATTCTGTTTATTCAGATGGAGTGTGCTCATAGTGCCAAGAGCCATAGACTGCTAGGGAAATTAGTGTAGCCTCTTTGATGTCATGTGCATCCCAGAATCTGTAACACACTGCTAAAACTGTGAGCATAGCCTTTTGTTTATAACCCTAAACAGAACCATTTGAATACACACACTGAAAGAACTCGTAACAGAAGCAATGAATTTTCTTCCACCCAGTAATTCATTACTTACGGCTTCATTTTGGATACTGCAGTTCTATGCAAAGCCATATGCTTTAGATTATAAAGCACACTAAGCAAATCATAAGTTTTTCAAGATGGTATGTAAAGGCTGTTTTTGCATCTGTTTGTTGCCAACGACCCAGATGATACTGTAATTAGAACAACAAATATTTTATGTGAAATCAATCATTTAGCTGTCTCTGAACCCTGAAACAATGGCTTTTAGATACACTTTGTTGGGAAACAAGATCCATAAATAGTTAGAATCTTGGCTTTTGTTGTTTTTTCCCCTTCCAACACAATTCTGATCCTTCAGTATTTGTCAGTTCTTTCAGTTTCTATTGTGAGTGATTTAACTGTAGAGCGAAAAGGCAGAGATTAAACAAAGAATACCAAAGAACTAAACTGTCAGTGACTAACACGGGTAAGATTCAAACCTGTCAGCAACAGCATGCTTCTACAAGTACGGTCCTGAAGACATGTCTTCCTATACACGTTGAATATACACAACCCCTCATATGCCCTGCATGTAATAACATCTAATAGTGGGTTCCAGAGGTGTGGCAACTAGTCAACTAAACAGTCAAAGCCCAAGAGGTTTACACAGCTACAACTTTAACTTCAGGAAAAAAATCATGCCAAACCATCCTGAATGGCAGAAACTACTTCTGGACAATGAAGAAAACTTAACTGATGACTATTTTTCTTCCCCTCCTTAAACTTGACCCAAGGTGATTGTGGAAGCTGCTTTTTCGTTAATTCTTGTGATCTTTTCAGAAGAGACAGTTACTGATGAAAACCAGGACATTTCAGATATGCTGGAATTACTACATATCACAGCATACTTCCTGGCTTAATCCAATAGCCACCAGGTGATAAGAAATAGCTATCTTACATTATCACGTGAGGTAAGTGATGTCTCTCTTGCTGTTTGAGTGATGCTGTATAATCAATACAAGTGAATGAAGAATTTTGCAGGGGAAAAACCTACTGAGAGCAATTAAATATGAAGAGATCACTTCCGGATCGGGAAATCCCTGAGCCACAAACCATGCTAGGCTGGAAAGTGTTCTGGGCAAATATCTCTGCTTGCCCTACTTTTGTACTATACCCTAGGCTTTTGCTCTTGGTTACTGTCAGAGAGAGGAAATTAGGCCAAACAAACTTGGACTGGACTGGAAATGCTCTTTCTTATGGTGGTTCTTTTCTTTTCTTTTCTTTTCTTTTCTTTTCTTTTCTTTTCTTTTCTTTTCTTTTCTTTTCTTTTCTTTTCTTTTCTTTTCTTTTTCCTCTTCTCTTCTCTTCTCTTCTCTTTTCTCTTCTCTTTCCTCTTTTTCCTTTCCTTTCCTTTTTCCTTTCCTTTTTCCTTTTTCCTTTCCTTCCCTTCCCTTCCCTTTCCTTTCCCCCTTCCTTTCCTTTCCTGAGGTTGGTAACATTCAAATGACCAGGAAAGAAATCCACTTAAAATAAATTCAAGCAGACCAAATCCCCAAGAGACACCTGAACCTGAGGTTGAGGTAACGCCTCACAAGGTGCATATCAGTGTCTTCAATGCAAAGATCATTTCAAGCTCAACTTTAACTGCTTATGGCAGGACGGTTGTATTACACTTGCCTTTTTGTTAGCACTGCACCAGATCAGCCTGAGCTTCTGGAAGGCAGAAGTAGAAATGCCATGCAAAGAGGAATACAAAGGAAAGCCAGGCATTCTTCAATTTTCTGGACATGCCCCATTTTCCCTTCTCTGTAAGTATTTGTATGAGGTACTAGTCTTGAAGTAGAAACACTGGGACACCTACACAGGCATTGTGCACCCAGAGGCTAGCCATGATGCAAGCTTGTCCCATCAGCATTATGTCATGGCTGGGACTCAGCCTGTTGGTGCAGTTTATTTATTTAGTGAAGTTAAAGAAAATAGGATTAGRAAGAACCTCAAGTGACTATTTTGTCCTTCCCTGCCTTCCAAAGTAAAACCACACCTCATGTTGGAGATATGAGAAATTTTCAAAATTGGTCAGAAACAGAAGATATCAAAAAAATCCTCACAAACAGCATCAACAATGGAGCCACTCATTACTTCTGCACAATAGGACGACAGCTATTCCTTCAAAAAAGAATTAGGATGATGATTTAGTCAATCTGATTGATTAAATAGCTTTGGCAACTTTAAAGTATGAATCCTAAATATCATGACAGTATCATAAATTTTAGAGATATTCTCCAAAGTGCATTTGGACATGCTAATGCATAAGTTTTTAAGCTGCAGATTGTGGATCTCAAGAGCTGCATATCATGTGCTAATATGCCTCAGAAAACTCACTGGACACTTGGCACTGGTTCATCTTGTAGATTCTAGCTAAGAAAAGCAACGCATATGGGGAAAAAGATGAAACAAACATAAAAAGTAAACACTGCGATTAACTTTTAAAAATAAAAAGTCAAAATATTCAGTGCATAAGAGAACAGTAACAAATCACAAATACCTTTCTAATACTGCTTCTCTACAGAGCCAACTACTGAAGTTGCCAAAAATGCATCATACAAATGTGGGGAGTTAGTCTGTGCAATCAAAAGTAGGGCAGGAGGCAATCTGTAAGTTCACACTCATGTTAAGATGTGGTTCATAACGGGCCTGTGTTTCAGAGTTGCTGTCCTAGCATATAGCCTGGATGCTTTTAAAGGTAATCCCTCACCTTCTTCCAAACTGTAATAATAGTACTTTTATCCCACACCCTCAGAGATTAAGCCACTTGATTGACTTTGAATTCTGGACACACAGGAAATTTGTATTAATTTAGCATAATGATGAGGCGCAATAAAGGCTCTGTGGAACCACAACAGCATGGTCTCTAAGGTTTTGTTCATTACAGAAACACAATTTGCATATCTAAAGGCTTGAAACCATGGGTCCATATTGATATAACTAGTATCTCAAATTTGAGTGTAGCAGATTCAGCATATATTTCAAAGAATAAATGGTAGAAGCCCAAGATAAAACTCTCAGTAGATTTCTTCATTAAGAAAGAAGGTTTTTTCTGAATTCAAGGTGGTTGGCAGCAGTAACTTTTAAAGGAAATATTAAAGAAAGCTTGACTGAAGCCTGCAAAAATTCAACTAGTTAGATATTTGCTTTCTAGTGTTGCTACAGTGATTTGGTCTGACATTTGTAAATGTTGGAAGTAAAGAAGGTATCTTGGCTAGATAAAGGAAACTAATGCTGCTGACCTACATGCTACAGCGATCCATTCCTTTAAGGGGTTGCTAATTGCTACTGGGACCTCTGACATTAGACCTACAACTAGCGACGGTTCACAAGTGATCTACAAATCAAACTCAGGCCAGTAAATTCTGAGGAAAGATTTTGAAAGAGAAACTGAAGCAGCATGAGCAAACTATTCAGTCAATGACAGAGTTAGAAAAATAAGTAGGACTAGAACAAACCTTCAGGCTTTAAAGATGTCTGTATCCTGTGAAAGAGCATCTAGGTTTTTTTCCTCCTTCCAAATCCAAATCAAAAACCCGTTATTGACAACTTACACTATGAATCTCATGGTAGAATGCTAGACAGGTATAAAAATAAGGGGTCATTATTTCCAGAGGTGTAGTTCACTAACTTTCATCCTGAAAAGGTACATGGGAGCTTCCAGTAGTAGCAAAGTGTATTCAGAAAATGTAGAAAAGATGTTTAAAGAAAACTGAAGGAGGTCTGCAAAGAATTCCAACACTGGGATTTCAATCCTAATAAAGCAATTTTAGGCTATGTATTTCATGATATCTAGCCACACCACCTGCAGTAAGAGTTTGGGGAGGGCAAAGCACACAGAATATGTGTACTTTTCATTTAGTCCTTCCTAAAAGCATTTAAAGAAAAATTTGGCAAAGACTTCAGCTCATGGGAGCAGAGGAAGACATACACATATGTGCACATATACAAATAAAGTGAGTAGACTTTCCGATATTGTAGTGGCTGCTTATGTGACAATATGTTGTTTTGTTCTGAAATCACCTTTCTTGACAGGGCACAGCTTGCATTAGTACATCAGCTCACTGTATTATATTCCCCTCTGAACACAGTCTTTGTACTTGAGTGTCACTTATTTTAAATTGGTAAATGCTACAGAATTAGTTGGATTTTTTATTTTTCTCATAAATACATGACTAATTCTAATGACTTTGATGACATTTTATTTCTCAGAGCTTAACAAACCCTTCTTTACCAAAGTAAGTGGTGATTTCAGGGTTCAAATTGAGGCACTAGGAGGGCTGATTTTTAAACCATTACAGCTCACCCCTTCCGGAAAATCAGGCTCCTTCATGGTATCTTAGTGTAGGTACACGGAATTTCTTGTCACTCCAGAAAATACAGACTAAGTGATTTCAGAAATTTTTTGGGGGAGTTGATTTGGACATGTTTTCCACCTCTTAACTACTATAGATCTCTGATTTTTTTTCAACCCCTTTCTTACAACTCTGTACTAGATTCTTGGCTGGCAATTGAATAATATATCCCTACAGAATAGCTTGTGATATAGCAACATCAAATTCTGTTTGTGTCCTGATTCTGCACTTGGGTCTGTGGGTATTGCAGAGCATGCAAAGTTGTGAATTAACACTTTATTAGTTACTGTGCACTAATTCCTTGTGCGAATGACCTACAAAGGACCACACAGAGTTACAACATGAATAAACTAGTGCATTGCAAGTGTACCTATTGCCACGGAATGCCACTTCTGATTTATCTGTTTTGGATAGCCGAGAAGTATGGCCATATTAACATAACTCTCTTCCATAACACATCCTGCTTCTCAGTAGGACTAATTAGCTTAGGCACGGCACTGCAMTCATCCAGCTATATTGCCTCCAGGGTCTGATTCACATCTAGCTTGAGCAGCTTTGCAAAGCACTGGCATGCGCTGAGTCGCTATATCATAAATTTATATTATGGCTTATTCTATACTAACTTTCCCATGGAGACAAAACCTAAAAATCAGTTTTACCGCTGTGAACAGATTCATCAAAGTCTCCGGTTGAAGTAATGCCATAATAATAATGACAATATCCTGTCCCCAGCAGAAAGGCTCATATCCTGAAAACGCTAACATTGATGCACACCTTCACTACTAGAATTAGTTCCTCTGAAGCCAGCCCCAACACTAAGCATATGAATACAAGGGAAAAAATGGAAAGTGTCAGAAAACCACGTTGATATTAATACGGTTTAGAGAAATATGATTAAAATGGAAATGTATAATAGAATTTTAAACTCCTCCCTTTAGAAAGGACTGTCTTAATTATTTCGATTATTAAAAGGCCCTATGAAATAAAAGGCTACGGGCAGAGAGAAATACGCATTTCTCTTCATTTGTAGAAGATATAATAAATTTTAAAAGTCCAACACTCACTCTATCTACACAATACTTGAATTAACTCATGAAGCAGTTTTAATTCAGAGATAATTGAGAGCCATACACGTTCTACAGACACACAATAACATGTAGGAGTACTTAAGCTAATCATTGATCAAAAATTCTTATGTTAGGTTCTTCAATAAAATAAGCACAAGAATAACTTTTGCTTTCATGGAAAGTATCAATTCCACATGTAGCTGCTCAGCATTGTCTAAATTAAATGAATATGAGATTGGTGGGTGGACAGAGGCAAACTGAAGATAATCAGCAAAATTTATGTTTCCAAATAATGTACAAAACACATAAATCACTTCAAAGAGGCCCATAAAATTATTGTTTTTAAAAAAAAATTAAATTATAATATAGCAAAAAGCAAAGAAACATGACTTGTGGACCATAAGTTACAGTTCATTGTTTGCTTTCACAAGGTAGAGTGGCAGGAAATTATCTCCCTCTCGTCACACATTTCATTTTTGATTAGGTGATTTTGCATTATTTGTAACTTCAAAAAGCAGCCACAAAAATATGAGGTGCCAAAGATATTTTTCTTCTCTGAAGATACAATTTTCTAGAAGAAAACTGTCTACAACATCACATAGAGCAAAACAAGATTTTCAGTTTTTACTGCAAACACTCACTCATGCCAGCAATCTACGTGAAGTCAATGCATTATGCCACTGCATAATAATGGATCATGTGAGGCCTTGTAGGACAGGACCAACATTCTTTAAAATATATGTTATTATTTAATGATTTATCCCTTTTTATTATTATACTTATTATTTTTTATTATATTATATTAGTATATATAATAAAGTTATATATACTAATATATATAATATATAATAATATATATTATAATATAATATATATTATAAATATACTTTATTATATTTATTATACTGTCAACCAATAACATGTACTTGTTCAAAACAAATTACTGTTCTTTCATCATTTATGTTGACATAATTTTGTTCAGAACAATTCATGGTACAAAAAGGGCAACATTATTTGCACAGAACCATAAAACCTTATTTTTATTTCTAAAATACATAATAGAGATTAACTATGCTTATCATACGTTTTTGCATTCTGTGTGTGTCTCTGCCACTGGGACTTGATCGGGAAAGTTTATGCAGAGATACAAAACACCTTAGGTAGCTGTTTTGGCATATGAAATCTTAGCTTTATGCATTTTGTGTATTTATTTTTTAGAGAAAGAGGGCTCTAGTTACTATGTTTCAAAATAAAGCCTTGCAGGGTAGGATGCTAGCAGGCAGGCTACACAGCTGCTGTGTGGCCTGTAATGAGAAGGTGCCTGTACCACCTGACAGTGACAGCAAAAGGCTAATGTCCTCACTACATTTGTCATTCTTTCTCTTTCCCCCATGGCTGCAGACAGCCAGGACTAGGATAACAGTTTGAACATACAGAGAATTTGCAACATCGGCCTTGTGAGGGATGAATTTCCCAGTCATCTCTGCTGAAGTGTTAAATTCAGATGTCTAATGATGACATTCTAAACATTATCATTACTTATTTCACTGGAGCTCAACACACACAGGGGAAGAGATAGTCAATCATATTATGAAGAGCTACATGATGTATTGCTCCTCTTTACACAAGAAACAGCAGTAGCTTGTGCCACTATTCAAGAAAGACTTGAGCCCCAAACATTAGCTGTGAACCTGGGCCCAGAGAAAGGAGTCTGAGCCCATCAGAGTTCATCCTTGTAATGAGACACCATGGCAGCTGAGGGTTCAGGGGGACCAAGGAGCTGAGAGCGCACACCTGATTACCTTTTCTAGTTTTATTTGTGGATGATGGAAATAGTCAGAAGTAAACGTTTCATGTCCTGTCATGTATCACATCACTGAAGAGGAGGCAAAGTTTGTACTTCATGTAGAACCAAAGGGACAAAACCAGTAATCCTGCCTTGAACTGCACTTTTCTTATCCTTTTAAAGAACTTATGGCAAACCTGTGGATAAGAAGTGCTCTGCTGCTGCCAAGTGTGACTAAGATGGCATCCAGCCATATTTCTAACATCTAGTAAAACCAGAACTATGACAATTTAACTTAGTATCCATCCAGAAAAATGTGCTTATTGTCTGTACTCAATGGGAAAAAAAACAGTCAATGACATCACAAGAAGTGCCTATGCTTTTTTTTTTTTTTTTTTTTTTTGATGGTATCAAAAAGTCTCTTCTAGATTACTGGCATTTGAACATGAGAAACTATTAAAGTAGTGCACAAAGTCAATGAAACAATCTCACTAGACTTGCCAATGTGCGTAAGGGGTTTTAACTTTAAAAATAGCCTAGTATTTAGTTGTATAAGCTCCAAATGACGTTTAATGGGTGAAAATGCTTAAAGATTTCTGAAAGGTGTTCCTACTTCTTGGCCATTAGCATGCCGTGCCAGGATAATTTAAATCTGCTTTCAGTTCTTGGTACTCAAGATCACAGCCCTCCTTATTTCTAAAGGGAGGGATTTCCACCTATGTGGAAGAGTAGCATCCCAATAAAAACTATAAAGCACAGCCACTAATGGGCCCTCTTCAGGAAGTGCCATGACCAGACAACTGTAACTGCACCTGAGTTAGTAGTTAGTCAGGCTGCTTTTTTATTCAATTATTTCTTCACTAATACTGGAATTTTAGAGCAACAGAAACTTTTTTGTGAATTCAGGTCATATTAGCTAACAGTTTCAGCTGAAATAACATGAAAAAACTTCAGAGATGTTGAAACAATTCATTCTGGCATCTGAAAAACAAAACATTTTGATTTTGTCACAAGGGGACTCCTTTCCCAAAACAGAGGAGGTAATGCTGCCACCCCTGATATCCAAAAACTCAGTGATTAGGCCATGTTCTTAGGTTGTGAAAGATGTAGCTTCAAACACCTCCTTTAACTGAGTTGGTACAGGGACTTGAACCCAAACATCACGCTTCTCAGGAGAGTAACCTAACTGCTGGGCTAGAAAATATTCTTAGGTAGGTTTCTCTCAGCCTCATTTGTTGAAAGTGTCCCACTTTGCATAAAGTAGTTAGTTAAATATTCATTGAAACAGAGATTGAAAGCCAGGTGCTGGCCCCCTTTTCCTCTGACTGCTCAAATTACCAGGATCTCAAGTCATTCACATGCTCTCTGTTTCTGTGGCCTACTTACTATTTAATGTACCTTCCACTGATGGGAGAAAGGGAAGAAGGAGAAAATGCTTTCTTCTCTGAACTTCTGTATCTGCCTTGGGCATAGCCCAGGCCGGTGAAAATATGGGTTGGTGAAAGTTTTGAGCCTTACCTTTGGAAGGACAGTAGTATGGAAGGTAAGAAATTATCACTTTCCAACATGCAGAGTAGATAAAAATAAAGTAGTTTAATGACAAGAAATAGTATTATTTAAAGGAGAAAGAAGTGAGACATCTGCATCTATTTGTATCCAGCGTTTATCCCTATTGGCACAATTAATAAAAGCTATGCATAAATCACATGAAGTTCATTAAATCCACTGGCTCAGGCTGCTGACTAATTGGTAAATACACACTCGATAAAAATGTAAAATGTATGCCAACTCCACATTTTAAAACTGGTTTCTAGTTAAGATGTCTCTGCTTCCCAGTTGCTTTTCCAACAGAGCTCGATTTTCATGGTTACTGGTCTTAGGGAAACAATAATGCCCAGAACATTGCCAAAAGATCTTAGGCCCTAGAGCAGGAAAACAAAAAGCAGCTCTATTGAGCTTACAGAGACTAAGGAGTTAGCTATCCTGTGTCTAGGGCAACTTTCTAATGTACCTGTGAATCTAAGGTCTGCTGATGCCAGCTGTGCACATTTCAGTAGACTCTTTCAGGCACTTTTCAACTCTTTTACGAATGCAGACTTTAGCACTTGCTTCTGCAATGTTGCCTTCAACTAGTCCGACGTGAAGGCATCATTGCTCAGTGAAACTTTGATCGAGTCAGATCTGGCAATTTTGATAAATTAAAGGTCCAGTAACCATGCAGGCCTGTGTAGACAGGCCTGACACTGTCAGAATTAGACACAAATAAAAACTAATCATGAAAAACATGACAAGTGTGAGAGTGGCTGAGGCTGGAGCCATCTACCCCAACATTTCCCTAAAGGTCACAGAAGACCCATCTCCACTCATTTGGACAGGGTGAAGCCTCTGTACTCCCCAGCCCAGCACACCCTCCTTTTCAGAGGAGGCCAGCACCCAGCCAGCCACCGATTTTTATAGATTGTGAGCTCAGCAAAAGACTTTAATACTTATAATGCCTTTTAACAAATCCATGGAAAGCCTTATCTGAAGGGTTTCTTTTTGCCACCATCACTGATGGCTCTGATTGTGGAGGGCCTTCCTGACATCAAACAATCCCAGATGCAGAGAGGCCTTGGGAGCTAGCCCAGCGCTTTGTCTGGGCCTGACCTCAAGTTTTCTGTATTTACATTTTTTCCAAAACATGATTTAGAACAGATGTCACTGGACACCAGAGCTCTTCTCCACGGCTGGAGTAGAAAATCACAGCAAAAGAGGGAGATACAGAGCAGCTCAATTTACATTACATGAGGATATTGATCTGCATAGCAAGGAGAGGGTGGAATCCATCCATCTCCAATTTTAGTTTAATTAGACTCACATTCAAACATCAGTGCTGGTTTCCCTCTATCAAGGCTCAAGCAAAATGCTTGGTTTGATTGTGAACAGCCTTATAACTAAAAGTGGAGTATTTTGGGTTAGGGATGGTTTAGGACCATCTCTGCTTGTATTCTCTATTTCTGCCATTGACTTTGACAGTGCCTGAACAACATATTCAAAGCACTTGCCTCAAACCACACTTATGGTGTGCATGTTTGAAACAAAGGATGAAATAATGTTGACAAACAGTATTATGAAACTGATATAGATTTAATAGTGGCTTAATGAAAGAAATAGGAATATGAAACTCCCTTCTTCTCTAGACAATGTGTGGTGAAATAAGCTGTCCGCAATGGAGGAAAAAAGCTCAAAAAGAAACATTTGGAAACAATACAATGACATATGGTCCCATATGTTGAAGCTATAATGCTTCCTAATTCCTTCAGGGTAAAATTCACCCTTCTCCTGAACAAATTCCAAGTAACTGGGATTTGCCTGTGAGGACTGAAGGAAGGAATAAAATCTGCCCTCCATACACAGACAGGAGACATGGCTATGAAGCAGCTTCTCTGCAGTTGCCATTTTACCCCTGGATTGGAGCAGCAATGTTTTTTGATCCTTTTCTGGTATTTATAATTGCTGATCCACAGGCTCATCCTCATCTCTTCTCCCTGGTCAAGCCTGCTCAGTGAATGCTTTCCCTGTAGGGTGCTCCACGGTGAAGAGGGCATATGCTCAGCTTTCTGAATCATGGTGGGACAGCAGAATAGCTAGAGTTGCTTTAAAAGTTTTGTATATAGAAAGCTGCATGTTGGTGCTGATAAGGCATGCCCAGGGCTCCAGGGCACTTATGTTCTACAGCAGTTTTAGGTGATGCCTTTACAGCCCTTAGCTTTTCAAGATACATGATTTCCACTCATAATCCCTGGTCCTATGCAGTTCACTAATCTCTGGATGAGGGAGTGGGAGAGGACAAGGCCTGCAAAATCTAGCAACAGTTTTTATGCTCTTACAGAGCAGATTTTGTAAGTGTGCTGAACACAAGTGGTCAAACATCTATCCAGCAATGAAAGTGTCTCATATCTAAATGCTCTGAATTAAACTGTGATATAATAATAATTATTGGAATTTTGGCACATTTTGGGTGGCTGCATTACTCACAGGATCAACTCAAGGCACAGGCAACTGCCTAGGTTAACAAATTACTGGAGATACTGAAGTGGTCACAGTTCTGTTGAGTCCTCACAGCTCTGGAAAGCCAGGCTACCTAGGGCTAAGGTACACACTTGCAGTTTTCATCACTGACACTTATGGATGTAACATTGCACTGCAATACCTCTGTTCGCACATGAAAGGGAAACTTTTCTCACAATCTTATTCTTACACTCCTTATTGATAAGATGTTCCAAACTTCAGATGCTCCAAAGATGACATACACTGCTATTTGCCTCGTCATTAAAGTGCAGCTCAATGGCCATTTTATAGGTCATTTAAACTGTATTTTAATTTGCTTGTTTGTCATCATCTCTAGTCTATTTCAGGAGCCAGTAATTAGCTGTATTCATTGATCTAATTTCTTTGTATTATGAATAGTTTTGAAATTATATGTTACTAAAAAGTTACGTATTTGAATTCTTGTTCATATTTTTAAAAATTGTGTTAAATACCATGGCCTCACCTGCCTGTCTGTTAGGAAGAGGCACCTTTGCATTTTGTAAATGGGTATCTCTACAGCCCACTAGGATTATCTTTACACGTTCAGCCAAATTCAGCAGACTGTGTTCTCTGCTGCTGATTCTCCTCCTTCTGTTTTGACTAGATCATGCAACTGAGCTGGCTGATATATAGCTCTGATTAAAAAAAGAAAAGATGATTTTGTGTTTTACCCAGATGTGTTGGTAGTAACAGGAATGACCTGTGAACATTGGAGGGAGTAACACTGCAGTAACTGGCACCTCCACTGAAAAATGACCTGTGAGATGATGTCTAGATTCTTCAGCTCAGCTGAAGTCCATCAACAGGGAGGGTGATTCAAAAGGTATGTTCATGATTGGTATCAGAGAAAGATAAAAAAGTGTAGCAGATATGAAATGAGATTAATCATTTCTAAAAAAGTTCATTTAGCAGAAATCCTACTGTGAAATGGGAATAAAGGCAGAAAAGCCTTTGTCTCCAATTTGGTAGGTCGAGGGAACTAAGGCAATATGCTGAAATCAAACCAAAATTTTTAGTTTTATTTTCCCTTAGCTGTGACTAAATAAAGCACAGGCTTATTATTTCCTGCATTCCTGAAAGATACCTTTGTTCTTTACTTTTTACGTCAAAGTTTGCAATAAGAGAAGTTTCTGGGGAGCTGGCATTCTTAAGCATTTCATCCTCCACAAATCAATAAACTTAAACATACACAGTGGCATCTTGCAGTGCCCAGGCACAAGATGAGGAGTCTGAAGAAATTGCAGGATGCTCCTCTGAGCTGCTAGTCTGGAAATTGGCAGCATGCGACATCTGGGAAAGACATCTCCCAGTACCAGACACCAGCTACAACATCCTCTGCATGTAGCAGGACAGCGCTTGAACCTCAGGCGCCCTTCAAGACTTTAACATTCAAAAAACTCTTTCACGCTCAGAGATTTGTGAAGATACTCTCACACTATGGCTTGCACACACTGACTTCTACAAATGGTCAGTAATACTCGTATCACACACATGGCTACTAGCTAGTTGTCACAGACTTCTGCAAGTTTGTTTTCTCAAAGGCAGAAAAATTCAGATGTGCCTGTACTGAGCGTCCTGGCTTCAGGAAAGGTGCAAAAATGGCCAATAAAATGATAGCCTGTGCTGCAAAAGATCTGACTGAGTACGGACAAGATGGTTGTGTCAAGCACTGCTTTGAATGAGCTTTTGTTCTTGAGTATTATGTGAGTTGACTCTGAGATTCTGCTTTGCTACCTTAGCACCCAGCTGACTCAGCTCAATAGTGCTGTCCCAATGATGCTGATTTACAGCAAATACTGGAGCCTAGCATGCAGACCTCTAAATGTGAGGTGTTGCACAACCCAGGCTTTCAGAAGGAATTTCTACTACACAGAGATGCCCCTTCAGACAGAGTTGGAGCTGTTGGGAGACTGACCTTAACTTGCAACCAGATTAGAAACCATAACCCCAAGGAAAGACTGGCACCATCCTAGGGAAGCAGTGTGTGCTCTAGGATGAACATCTTCTCAAGCCAGCTCTACTCATTTAGGTTCAGCTCTAAGTAGAAGTCCACCAGAATGCTTTTTTATTTTTCTCCTGGAAGACAGTTATAAAGCTGTCATAAACTCAGAGATGGATATGATAGGGATGAGGGCTTCAAATCTCCGATTCCCCCACTAAAAGCAGCAGAGATCTTTTAAGCCCATAGGCAGAGATTGAGAAGTACTTGACTTTGCTTCTCCAGCTGGAGGACAGGGACAAGGGTTATCAAGACAAAAACTACAAAAGACAAGGAAGGATGCAAAGAAAGTATTTAGGCCCAGAACCACAATAAACTCCCAGCATAAACTTCTGCCCAGTAAGTTTCTAGAAGGCACTAAGCTAACCTTAACGCTGATCCAAGCTGAGTTTTATTATCTGATAGATACAGAGCCAACAGCACATCCTAAACATATCCACACAGGTACTATACACGCTATGCTACAGGAATGAAAAGTCTTGCCTCTTCAGGAAATCATCCTGTCTTGAAGGGAAAAGATGATTATCCCTCTTCCAATCACCACCGCTTGTTCTTCCCCAGCTCTAAAAAGGGCAATGAAGGCTTCTCCATGGCTACTAGAAACCATTTCAAAAGCTAAACCAAGATGGGGCTGAGGAGGGAATGGTATGGGGAGGGAAGGAACGGTAACTCCTGTATATTTATCTCCAAAACTACTCATTGTGTTAGTTATTTACATCTCTCTGGTTCTTGTCTCTGTAGGTTAAAACGCTTACCGACAGACACTCTCTCTGTTTATTCGGTGTCTATGACACCTCTATCAGAACGTGAATCAGCATCAGCAGTGTGTCAGCCTGTGCTGTTGATAAAGTGATGCCTGCCAGTCTCCCCCCACTGTAATGTTTACACTACTTTTTTGTTTAAAAAAAAATATGTGAACTTGATGCTAGCTGCATTAGACCATCACCAATACTTGGAAAAGTCATCTCTCTTCTCATTTAATATTTGGAAATACTTAAAGAGTTTGAGGAAAATATTTTCATGGAATGTTTGATGTAAAAAATGCTCCAAGGCAGATAGATTTTTTCAGTTAACATTTCAAAATTGCTTCAAGACTGGATGAAGGATCTGATGAAATACTTCTATGTTTTAATTTTCCAGCTGGAAAATGAAACTCTATTTAATATTTAAAAGGTCTTTTACAAAATACACAGAACTATTAAAAACACTACCTGGGCTATTCTGCAGGAAAGGGAACAGAAACAAACACGCCTGGAATACAAGGCCCTGCAGCCACGGCCCGGCAGCCACTCAGCAGTCCACAAAACAACTTTGGTGAGTGTAACCACATCCTTCCTTCCCAGGGAGGCCGTTCCCCACAGAAAGCACAGAGCCAACGCACTCTTGCCAGATATTTGAAATGATGACTGGGGGAAAAAGGCATCAACTCACCCAGGACAAAGCTCAACTTCTTCTAGATGGACTGGGGCTGGTACTTGTGTGAAATCATCCTTAGACTGACTATAAAGAAAGGGCACAGTGTGTAATTACTGCATCTATCTAATATTTCCTGGAAGAGGACAAGAAGCAGATGGGTCTATATCCCCACTCATCATCTGGCTGATTGGCTAAATTGGCTTTACATATATGCAGCTGGGAACGTTTTATAGCACTCTCCTTCACATTCTTTCTCTAGTGACTGCATTTTTCCTCTTACATCAAACTTCCTCTTGCATCGAGAGGGCAGCTCCCGGATAACTTTGCTCCATGTGTGTGTGGAACAACTGGTACCTGCTTGAAGTGTTGCTGCACCACCTGCTCTAGAATGGAGTAGCACTTTAAAAGTGGATGGAAGGTTGCAGAGGAATTGTGATTTGTTGATCCACTGA
Source organism: Phoebastria nigripes (assembly GCA_035582835.1). Taxonomy (NCBI): domain Eukaryota; kingdom Metazoa; phylum Chordata; class Aves; order Procellariiformes; family Diomedeidae; genus Phoebastria; species Phoebastria nigripes. The sequence continues at coordinate 169,064 of JAYKAV010003073.1, read as the reverse complement.
CAAAACAACTTCGTCCTGACCACTCTGATCTGGCAAAAGGGAACACAGCAGCAACAGTGGAGGTTTATTCAATCTTCAGTGTTTTACTGCCTTCTACAGCAGAATCACTACCACCTGAAGCTGGAAGATGGTCCACTGATCAGAGCCTGCTTTCTCAACCCACAGAGGGCAAAATTTGCTGTATAGTGATGACTACTTGCTGTAGTTACTATGGAAACACATAGGAACCATAGACCTACAGGAAAGAATTAGAGTTTGAGTAGTGCACAAGACTGAGCAAGATACAACATCTTAGACTTTCCTCCCCACTCTGGCAGGCTCAGCTGTGTCTCAGACAGCCTTGGTGTATACATACCCTCCAAGGCACAAATGAAGAAAAATCATTCTTTCTGTTATTCTCAGGTGTTTTTCAGCCTGCTACAGCAAATGATGCAGTTTATTCTCTCACTTACAAGACACTGCAGTACTAGCAAAACTTGTTTTAAGCTCTCCCTGTTTATTTACCTTGTATTTCAAAGGTAACTCTTCACTGCAAGCTTACTCCTCCTCTGCTAAAAGTGTATGCCCTACCCTTTAATATTTATAACAAAGACTTAATGGAGAACCAAAGGTCTACAGTCTTAGAGATCATGATGCACTAAATGTATCTCACATGTCTTGCTAGGGCTAATTTGTCTGCATGGAGTGTTAGGTTGACACTGCACTAAAGCTTCTAGTTCCATTGCATCTGGAGCTAGTTTTTCAAGTACTTGGTACCTTGCCGGGAGCACACATCCCAAGGTACTTTCACCTGTAAATTCCGTAACAGTGAAATACAGAAATCTAGTCTAGCCCAAAGACATGACAAGCTTATGAGTCATCTTGACCACTCTTGTCTAAAGTCTTCTATGAAGCAGATGACAACATTTTCTTCACCCACTGTTGCAATCTGCGTACGAGAGTTGATCAAAATCCGACAGGGTTCCCATGAATTGATCTATTTTAGGGCCTAACACTGTTGCAGGCACGTATGCTTAGGCAAGTTGGAAACCATCTGTATTTCAGCTTCTTGGATAATGAAAGGGAATTTCCATCTTAAAAGCTGGTAGTAGAGCTGGTGGTAGTTTTCAGTTTTAGAATCATCTGAGATGCTTTGACAGAAAGGGATACTGCAGTGATACTGCAGTGATACTGCAAAGTACTACAAAACCAGAATTTGGCCTGGCATATGAACTCTGTCTCACAGTTAAAATCTGTGGTTGAAAACTGTTAATTCTTAATTTCTTTAAGAATCAGATCTTAACTTTGCAATGACTTCTTTTTCATCTGCATGCAAGATTTTAAAAATAGGACTGGTGTTTCCTTTAATTAGTATTTGATACAGTATTAATATTCCTATTTATCTTCTACATGCCATATGGATTAAATTCTCATTACTTTTGATCTTAATACTTTTAAAATATGTAAATCAGCAGACAGACACCCTCTTTAAAGCAGTGTTTGCACACCACATCTATTATTGCCTTGGGCAATAGGAAAATATCTGCATTGCTAAAATTCCAGAATTGTGAGGAAATCTTGAAAAAATCAGATATTAAACTGATCAATCTAGACAAATTATATAATGACCAAGTAAACTGCAGTTCTTTAGATACAGCTGTACCTAAAGATGACATTAAAAGTGGCCAAAGACCATTACAGAACATGTGCTTAAAAGGGATCAACTAAGTTAATTTCTGGAAGGAGAAGAGTATTTTCACAGGTTGAGCTAATTCCAGATGCAATGCCTTAGAATACTATACTTTTTTGAAAAACTTACCTTTAACCTCAGACATTAAAAAGATAATGATTTGTTTTCAAGTTTACAGAAGATACTGTTATCTTAATCCACCTCTTATTTTTCCAACACTATAGCACACTGCTCACGAGTAGATTTGCATGGGCATGTATTTCAACTTATCTGAATACTATGGGTAAGCAGAGAGGAGAAACTTAAGGGACTCATCAATACAAACAACAGGCAAAGAGGATACATGGGACTGACCTCTCTGTTCACACCGCAAGTAATCGCTGATGACATGGGAAGTATTTGGATTTAGTGTTGAATGAACATGGTTCATGAATGTATTAGTCTGAAAACAAAAGCCTATCCAATCATTTTACATTTGATCTTCCTATAATATACAGTAACATATTTGTAGCTAGGCCTATTAAATCTCTCTGTCTACATTATACTGCTGAACTGTATACCTGAGAGTTTTCAGAAGAAATTAAGAAAACTTAGCTGTGAAAAACAGGGCTGACTCCTGCCATGCTCTGACTGAGAGGTGGAGGGAGGACACTGTGCAGCTGCTACCACATTGCATGCCCCAGAGCATGTGTGCAGTGCCTGCATGGGGTATCCATTCCCTACCTTTCAGCCCTGGAAAATCTGTATCTGTTGAGAAATACCACATGAAAACTAATGTTCTGGTTAAAAAAAAAAAAAAAAAAAAAAATTTTTTTTCAGTATCAGAAAAGGCATTTTCAGGGAAATTGGGCACTGCTGGGTCCATTTAGACCCTCTTATTTTTATTTTTTCTGATCTCATCTAAAATCCACTGAGTCCGTGAGACCTTCTGCACTGTCTTGACTAAGCTCCGAGTACAGGCCAGCAGCCTGACAGCCTGATGTATTTCTAGCACTTTGCTTTTATTTTGGTTGTCTTAGGAACCTACAGGACTAAATACTGGTGTTTATTCAAATGTCATCTAAGAGAAAAAAGCACTCCTCCTTAAATTTAATCACATGAGGCCATGTTTGGCAGGGTTCATACCAAATGAAAACCTGAGCCTGAGCTCTTTAATGCTATGGTACAATGGTCRTGTACAGACCACGACTTCCCTGGGTGCACACCAAGCAGAAGGTCCACAGCTTCCTTCCTGAGAAGTCAATGAAAGTTTCATAAGTAAAAGAAACAGAAATTTGGCCCTTTCTCTGAACAACAGTTTACTTTAAGGCAAGACAGTTAGACAGTTTAGTCTACACCAGCAAATGCTATCAATGCATTTATTTCTTACCATCATCTGGGTTGATAAAAGTCCTCAGCTAGAAATATTGCTATTTTTTTGACCAGAACAATTCATTCCATCTGGCAAACTGCTTTAAGAACTGCTTTACTGTGACAAGATGCCTTTCCAGCAAGGAAGTTTGCTGGCATACATCTGCAGTACAGTTATATTTTCAAAGTCTTCTAACTGCAGATACAGCCTAACTGGCCAGCCCTGTGCATGGTAGTTTCTCCAGTGAGTAGACTGCTAACTCTGCTGAATTAAAGCAGGCTTATTTTCAGATGCCCTCCTGCATAAGACTACACTAAAAATACAACATTTGTTTCACAGAAATCTGCAAGCTGTAGTCATACACATACACCAAAAAGAAGGCACATCAGTGTCCTTAAACTTCCGGGAATCTGATAAGCACTACAAATATTATTCTGAAATTCCTATGCAACTAAATAAAAATGTTTTCTCATAGTTATTTGCAAAGGCATCATTAGTATGGTATCACTTATCTAAACAGCAATTGTACATCCACAATCGTGTTTAGAATAACTAGGTGACAGAAAGTCTTAGAAGTAATTTACATTTCCCCTTTAAGTGTCTTAATGACACTGTAGGGGACAATGCAGCACTTAGTTATTGCAGCTTAAATGCTTTATGCACTTACGTCACAATTACTGCTCATTACTGTTTCACAACACAGATGCTATATATTATCTTTGTCTTAAACGTGAAACATATCAAATAGGAAGGTCTGTTCACAGCCAGGAAGTTACCTATACTGTTCAACCCAATTTACTTTTCAAGTCGTACTATAAACTTCTAATTCTAAGCAGTCACTTAGAATCCACATCTCCATCTTTTTTCACATTGAATGGTCTTATTTAGGCAATGATTGTTATGGACTTTAAACAAGATGCGTGGATAACCACTGCTACACTCTGAAGTATTGGGCCCTTCATCATCAACCTCTGCCTCTGACTGCTGCATTTGTTATATGCAGAAGGAGGAGATGTTGCATACGAGCCTATGAAACTCTATGTCAATAAATCAAGGATCTCTTGGCTACTGAACTCACAGCTCTGTTCTCTAGTTAGTTCACAAGTATTTCATATCAAAGGGATGCAAATGTGAAGGTTTAGAAATAAAGGAGTAGCTTTCAAATCTGAGGCTAAATAAAAAGCTTGACAAGCAATACCATTAATAATCTGTATCGCTTTTACCCAGTCTCCCTTCCTGAAACTTAAGCACAATACTCCACAGTGGGACTCAACTTCACTTTCACCTCTGCTCCAGGTAGGAGACTTACTTTGTTCAATGATAGAGCACCTACAGAAACTGCATCAGAGTATTTAATGAAAGTGACCCCATTAAAATAAATTCAAGCAGTTATTACAGGCAAAACTTTGCCTCACCTTCCATTTTTTTCATCACTAGGATGTGGAAACCTCCTGGCTCCTTCCCTGCAATCCCATGACACATGGCACATTCACATGAAAATAATCTTGGACTATCCCACTGGAAACAGATTTGTAAGCATCTTTGCAAGTGCCAGCTGAACTCTGTAGGCTTTGCTTGATGGTGGAGTCATGCTGAACAGCTGGGTGGGCTATAACTTATTCCAGACTCCCATGGCTGGTCAGCTCTCCTGGTAGACAAGTGCTGGAGCCAACCACTTCCTCATCTCCTCCGTGACGTTATATACTCACACTGAAGCAGGTAGAGGGTATAGTGATAGAATATAGACTACTTTCATGGGTCATACAAGAGAAAGGACAGTTCTCAAAAGCTCTCACTCTCCTGACCCAGCAACGCAAGCCGCACATTCACATGAGAATAAGGCGCAATCAGGATATCATATTAACAAAGTCTATTGTTTTCAAACAGCTCAACTGTTTTAGATTAATGATGACTTCTTTTCCTGTGTCCTAGTAAAAAGGGGGCCTTGTTTCAGTTCTAGATCACTCCTGGCAAGTCAGCTGGGAACATGCAGAACACAATGTACACCAGATTCCAGCACACTGCTGCCTTCCTGCTCTGAGCTTTGTCATCAGCTTACATGAAAACAGGCATAGGCCCATCCCACCAAAACTTGTTTTGCTCAGTTTGTTTTTGTTTCAAAAGGTCCTTCAGGGGAAAGAATCTGGTCAAAAATCCAGCCACAATTCAAATTGTTTATATAAAACACACTTGGGGCTCAAATCTGTGGGAGCAATATTTTTAAATGTTTGTGTTTTTTGTTTCTGATTTGTTGTTCTTACTCAATGTTCTGATGTTGGTATGAATAAAACCAGACAAAAACCCAAGCATTAGTTTAACAAATGTAATCCAGATACAATGGGCTAGATTTACAGACCAGCCATGCTTATTCATGGTGTAGCATGAGGATGCATGACGAAGTTGAGCATAATAGGCCCAATTTACAGTTGCCCTGAGGCCTCTTCAGAGAACACCCCTAGCACAGAAGGCCTGTTTGCTGCATGCAGAGCCAGCTCTGTGTCTTTGCTCCTACTTGTCCCAGGATAGGAATCATTCTAAGGCAGGGCAGCACAAACCTGAACAAAAGCCACTAGGATAAAAGGCTGCAGTCCTCAAGTAAAAAAACCCTCTCTCTTCTCCCATATCCTCTCCTTTTTCCCAGTTTCAGTTATTGATGTTGAACGGGAGAAACCTCTGCAGATATGGGGACATCTTCCCCTGCTACACCTTTTCAGAGGTTACAAGAGGCATTTGCCCTGCACCAACCCAGCGTCTGCAATCTTCCAGTTAGCTTGCAAAGGAAATGGTGGACACAACCTCTTTTACAGTTAGACTCAGCTCTCCTACAGATCATATGTACCCGTGATAATCTTCAGAAAAACTCTGCTACCTCTTGAGCACCAAACTTAGTAGTCAGGTTTCCAAGGCCAAATTTGAAACACTCACCAGGAAATGATGGTCATTTAGGGAGTTACTGAGTGCTTTGGAAACTGTAGTTCTATTTTGCTGCCCAAAAATGACTTTTGGAAACTCTTAATAAGCTGACCCAAAGTTCTACTGAAAATGCATCCTGTAATGTTTGCTTGTTACTTTGGTGGTAGTAATGTTCCTCCACTCAACCCAAATTTACATGTCTTTACCTTTCAGTAAAAATTCTGTATTTCCATGTTAGAGAACCCCTCCAAGCTTTCTTTGGCTCAGTTTTATCCTTCCCATCACTCTTTTAAGCATGTTTGCCGTTCTGAGGTTGGCTTTTTCTGACTACAGTAAATGGAACTGCAAATCCAAAGGCAGCAGAATGATGTTATCATTGCTGAGAATTCTTATTTGGAGAATTTATTTGACAATATTGAAGGAATATGCATGTCATCTGCCACTTATTTTATTTTTTTAACAGAGCATAAGCAAGAACAGAAAAATATGGTTTCTTCCAAAGTCTTCTTGTGTTATTTCTTCATTATGTACAGGCTCTAACCAGAGACCAATCTGGGACACACTTCCTCTTTCAGCAACAAGGGATAAAAGATCTTGATAACCCACTGATAAAGGCTGACCTTAAAAATTGATCTTAAATTGTCTGCCAACTCAAAGAATAAATCTGGCCCTGGTTCTCAGAAGCAACTATCAATTCAGCTGAAAGCTGTTAGTTTTAAAGAATCATGTCCAGAAAGCAAGGCACATCTTATTCTGCTTCAGATGACGCTGCATAGTCATAGAACTTCAAGAAGAGGTAACTAGCCACCACAAGAAGAGTGTGAACTTAGAACTCTTGCCAAAATTTCAGTACATTTGGAAAGGTAGATGAGAAAAGCAAGTCATAGKTTAATGAATTCAGGCCTGACTCTAAACATCCCTAAATTAAAAAATGTTAAGCTCTTGCTTAGGTCCAACATTGAATAAGGAGATGGACACAAACAGAGGAATAAAAATTAACATTAGGAAATAAAACTGAAAAATTCTTCAATCCTTTTCTGCAAAGACAAAAGCTGCCTGAAAGCTAAGCTTGACTCACTTAAAACCAAATTGTTTAATTCATGCTCTCAGTGACCCTCATATAATCCACGAAGAAAATCATGGCAGAATTTAACCCAGTGTGCATTAGCAGTTCAAGAGTGATTTATTTAGATCCTGTTGAGATCATCAACATTTTTACAAATGGAACTTCCAAAAGGTAGAGGGCATTATAGTAGTATGGCTGCACTGGATGGGACAGTGAAGTACAGAATGTAAGACTGTAAGTGCTAGAAGTCCAGTGGGGATAGTCTTAATTTCTCATGTCTCAGTTAACTTCTGGAATGTTGTTCTAAAGCTGAGTGGATTGCTTAACTGACTGTGCTATTTGGAGTCTTGTGTTTTACCTTGTCTCTTCTCCTGATGTGACATTGTGTATGGACATACTTTGCTCTCTTTTTTTTTGTTTTGGATAGCCTCCAAAATTCATAAATGAGAAATAAAAAAGGGTCACTGAAGAAAAGGTTGTATTACACAAGGGAAATTTTCCCTTATTTCATCTGGTCTGTTCTGTATCTTCAAAGATTTTGGACCAATTAATGCTCCACCCTTTCAGAGACACACACTTCCTAAGCATAATGAAAAACTACGTTGCAAATAATGACGTAAAATGTTGCAAACTAATGATGCATTGATATGGGCACTACTGCAAAGGAAGTAGTTCGGTAAGTATTACTTACCCTTCAAAAAGATTTTGTCTTTCAAAACAGGGCATGAAGCATACCTCTCCTACAGCAATAAAGTGATGTACTCCTTTCAAATGCTCTAAAGCTAGAATTAAACTTTTCCCTGAAAAACTTCAGCAACTAGGTATGAGAAAAGCAATGCTACAGAAAGCAGTAGTACATTTCACTGCTAAGGCTGCCAAGCATTCTGCAATTACTGAAACTAAACTTTTTTTTTTTTTCATCATTTTTTCATCTCATCTTCTTTCTCCTTTCTCTATCTCTGCATGGGTTTTCTTCTTTGATGGTATATTCCTATTCTACTCCACTTTTGGCTTGTTTTTTACTCAATGTCGTCTGTCCATGTCTCTCACCCATTTTCCCTAGATGTGAAGTTCTGCATGGTTTCATCTGTCATGGACAGTGTCTTCTGCCCTACTGATATACTCCCTCTCCAAGAAAAGGTTAGGTTGGTTCTTCTTTTCCTTTTTTCCTACATGCCTCTTTTTTTCTTTTTTTTTTTTTTTTGAAACAAGCAGTTAGAAGTAAGCCGAAGAAGTCAATTGCCCATCCTTGCAAGTCACACCACAAACCACTACAATTCTACAAACAAGTTACAGAATTTAAGCTGCAAAGTGACTGATACTTACTGCTTTTCTGACTGTGCATGTTGATGTTGTGGGTGGAAAGAGAAGAGGGAGTTTTGTGAATTAACAGTGATTTTCTTCAATGTGTGTCAATGATTAGCTTGTGCTGTGTGGTACTACCATGTAGGCAATCTTCAAATTAAAAAGTTTAAGGCTGCAAGTTGCTTATGATGATGAAATGTGATAATGAAAATCCTGCCTCATTTGCAATGCCCTGAAACGTCTCTGCCTGTGGTTCTCTGTGATGACTATGTTCTTCCCAGGGAATGTTTTAAAATAGACTACAGTTTGCAAATAAAAATATCTAATCTACTAATGTAAAATTTCATTTTTCTAAAGCAGTTAAGCTCCTTTGGATATGAAGCTGAGGAATTCACCCTTCCTGGGCCCTAAATCAATGATCAAAAGGCACAAAGCATGAACCTTGATACAGCAGACAGAAAACTGATATATATTGTAGACTCAATCTAACAGCTGTTCTGAATACCATTGCAAGGGGCAGACCCTTATGAGGAGATTAAGAGCAGTACTACTCCCAATTTATCAGTTTCTTATGAATGAAAAATTAATTGGAAGCACATGGACAACAACAGATGAAAGAAATTGATATCACTTCGTCTCTAAGTCTGATAAGCAAAATATGAGTGAGCTCAAACTGGAATCTTATACCTGTGCCCTTTTAGGACATTAGGGGAGACAGGATGCAGATCTGAACTTCATATATATTCACCTGTCTCTGAAAACAAATCAACAGCACAAAGATTTTTGTTACACAAATATCCCTTTTACCGATTTTTAACTATAGCAGCTGGTTGTTCTTTAAAACTAAATATATGCATATTTGCTGCTACTCAAATTAGCTCACAGTTTTTTTGTAGAGCTGCAGCAAACTTTTTTGTTTTTTGCAAATAAGCCTTTTAAAACCCACAAGCTTACTGTTATTCATTTGATAGTCACGCTCTTTATCATTGTAACTAAGAATCTGCAGTAAAGAACAGCATTAAAAGAATGTAGAAAAAACAATTGCACCACTTTGCTGGAGGGCATTTTTGGTGTTTGCAAATCCCAGTACTACAAAAAGAGGCTGGAACAATGTAATATTCTTTTCCTTATTCTGAATGTGACTTTTGTGTGCGTGCATGAGGCAAACATAAGCACACTGGTGAGAGGGAGTCCCAAGAACAGCACTACACTCACAAAGCCACAAAGAACCAAAGATGTACTTCCTAGCCTATAGAGAAAACAACTAGCTGCAGCTGAAGGTAAAGACCTAAATACCATGCAATCACACACATTCTCTATATTTGATACCTAACAAAATGTAAGAGAGTCGGATGAGGAAGGACGTGTTAAAGATGACCGAGTCTTCCATGGGTATTCTTGATGCTGTTCAGCTTGTTAGCTATCTCTGCATTCTCCCCGTCAGATTTAGCCTGGCTGCTAGGGCAGACCAACACGGCAAGCAAGAGGCGATACTTTGTAATTATATAGTTGTGTTTCCTGCATTCTCACACTGTTCATTGCTGATGCTTCTACATAAAACACTGATTTGTACAAGGCAGGACAAACCTTAAAGACAAAGAACGGGTACTAAGATATTTTTAGGAAAAGAAATATTAGAATCATAAAACTGTTCTTTCCTATACGTTGTGTTATGGCTAAGATACTCTTGTTGCCTGCCTGAGCACACATAGGAAAGCAGCTTCTCTTTCTCCCATTGGCAGCAATAACAATACTTCCTGTGATTTTGGTATTCTTATCTTCCCTCGGGGGAAAGATGTTATAAGCAGGGAAGGTGGGAGCGTGGCATTATTTTTCTGGTGTACTGCCAATGTCAGCCAATGCAGGAGCAGAACTGGCTCCCAATAATTCTCTCCATATGCAAGGGAGATCCTCAAGAAAGATTATCCTTGCCTGGGGACAGAAACGAGCTCTGCAAGCTCGTAATTACTGCTAGAAGCTAGTATTTGCTATGACTATATTCAACTTAACCATTGTAATCAACTGAGGTTATCCGTGAGAGAACTGAAATATAAAATACTCCTAGTGAGTAGAGAGRGGTGATGATGGAAAGCCAAGGAATACAATCACTGTCATGAGCAGAGCTAATGAATAACTGGTATAAGGTAATTTCTTTCCACCCAAATACTTCACAGCCAGTTCATGATTTACTGAATGGAATACGTATTTATCAAACTGTATCTATGAGTAACTTGTAGTATCTAGATCTTCACATACGTGGTTGCAAATATTTTGTCTTGAGTATCTATCCTTTAGTTGTCAGAGAAGTTATTTTTTTTCATTTACATTGATCAACCATGCAAATTATATACCATGGTTTGGGTTTCTATTAAGCTGTATATGATTTTTGGCAGTTAATCACAATCCACTAGAATAATTACCCAAACTAGAAAACAGAAAAAAATCAGAACACATGCAAAGTATATAAGATTTTGAAATCTAAAATTTTTTCAGAAATGAATTTGTTATGGTACTTTCTGAGCTATCCCACACCTCATGTACCATTCTGTCACCATCACATTAATTACGTTACTGCTTTTACCACTGTGTTTTCTCTTCATAGTATCTGTGAAACTGTAAAAATGTAAATAATTCAGGAAAACATACAGTGTCTTCTAGAAAGAAAGATCTGAAATCCAGCTATTACTACTTAGCCGTGGGGAATTCAGCAGAGTGAATTCACATTTTTAAATATCAGCAAAGAACCAGAAATTATTTGGAAACATACAGCTAGCAGATGAAATCATAGCTCTATCAAAGCCAATGATTAACTGTCTTAGCCTTTTTCTTACAAAATAACCTGAAATAAAGACACTATCTAAAGTTTTCTGATAGTGGGGAAAAGTTAAAAAATTCTGAATTGTCTCTTTCTTTGCAAAACACAAAATATAATTTGTGAAAATATTATTATAGTTATTCTCTTAGGAGAGAACTTTGTGTGCACCCTCAAAGCTCTGTACCTACTGTACTTATTCTAACAAAGTTTACTTACATAAAATGGTGCGTTTTTTTAGAAACAGAAGAGTAATGAATTAGGAACCACACTATTTGCCTGAGTAGATCAGTCATCTGAGATATGCTGCTGGTTCAGAGCACTAGTAACTGTGGCAAAATAATAAAAATAAGGCTGCTAGAGAATACTTAGAGAAATTTCAAGCAATAACAACAGAATGGTGAAGTACTGCATGATAAAAAGCTTAACTACCAACAAAGAAATGGCAAAAAGAAGTGCTCAGACCAATCTGTATGTCATGGATAGAAAATGAAGACAGAAAGAGCAGGTGAACTCCAGCTTGGATCAGAAAGACAGTGGTAGACATTATGTGTTAAGAGGAGAAACTGAACCCCTATTAAAATTTGTTTTTTTTGGCACAGCATTATTGTATATATATTATTCAACTTTATTACATTTCTCATATTTCTTACTATTATTTTTCAATATTTCAGTGAGAGAGATCTGGTCTCTTTTTACTGCAATGCAGCCATTACGAGCTGAATTTCAACTTGTTTTATATAGAACAAGTACTGAGCTGTCTCTGGATAACTTTATTGCAGTTTAGCTGTGCAGTTTACTTGCATCTTATTTTATCTCTCACCTTTGATACCAATCAGTCATGGCTGCAGGTCAAATCTTTTTGCATTGGAAACAATCACAATAACCAATCCAGAAGTAAGCCAGCCTGTAATGAACTTCACTGCCTAGGGCTAAACATAGAGCTAACATGTGTTTAACAAATCAAAGCTTGTATTTATCCCTTGTCACTGTTTGTGTCTTTGTCTATTGGAGGGGAAAAAACAATTAAGAAGCTAAGCAGTAAAGAAAAACTTAAGAACAGCCCAATTTCTTTTCAGATTTGTTGGTCTGTTACTTTGGCAAAATGCAGACTGCAAATCATGCCATCACAGAATAGCAAAAGGTTTAACAGAAACCACCTATGGGTGAACCAGTTCAGAATACAAACGTCATCAGTACAAGTCTCAGCTGAAAACTTTACATAAGGCTGAGAGAAGTTCAACTGACTTCACTTATATTTGCAGTCAGATTTTCTGAATCCACACTGGAACTATATGGTGAAGAACTGAAATACTGAAACTGAGGTACTGTGTTTCTCACCCTAATGGCTAGTGAAGCTRACAGGCTCCTGCCCAGCACAAATCCAGAAAGCGGAAACTCAGGCTTTCCATGGGATGGGAGGTGATGGTCCCTCCTGGGGCCTCCTGTAGGGTCCTACCACGTGCAATGCAATGCACAGTAATAGGCTTACTTGCACCAACAAAATCCATCTCCGTAAATAGGCAGCCTCACAACCCTGGAAAGGTGATTATCCTTACTTATAATGATAGAAACAATAATGATTGCTTTGAGATGTAGCTTTATTTTCAGCTTATTTTCTCAAGAGACATCCTAAAAAATATCTTCTCCTTCCTATGATTTCTACTTATACATTTGTAAGGTAAAATGAATGATTTGGAAACATGATTTCTGTTTACTAAGCCCAAAGCCCAGCATTTATCCCAGCTATGAAGAGGTCAGTAATCCGGTGATACCCTTTCAGGGAAAAAAGAAAAAGAAGYTACTTTTTCTCCTGCTCATGCCCACTCAGATTCTGGCTCAAAAGCCAGAACACTACTGTAGCAGCATCCTTTCAATGGAAATTCATTACACAACGTACCACACCAGCAACTCCTCAGCCCAAGGCTTCAGCTGCAACACAGCTAATAGTAATTCCTCTGCTATAGTGTGGTATGTAGTAGGAGAATACGGTGGAGATCTCATAGGCCTCACATGTAGCTACAGCATGCTCAGTACAATCAGATCATACTATGTAACACTACCTTGGCCTTTTCAGTGTTTCCTGTAACGTTCAGACTGTCCCACGATCATGCTATTTTATCTGCATTTTATTTGCAAAAGAACAACAGACTCAAACCTGACCCACTCAAAAAAAACCCAACCCAAATCCTCTGCCCCAAAAAACCCTAAACCCCAGATTATGTAGGGAATTTTCCATGTCAATTTTTTATAATGAAGAGACCCAATTCTGCTCACTGTTATGATTCTACTGACTACAGTCAAGTTTTTCATGATTTACATTCCTTCAATGCAAAATTAGTCTCAGTGGGGGGCTTAAAAATGATGAAACGAAACTCCTGATTAAACAACCAAAAATAATTTTAAATAGATTACAAAATCTTTCACTTAAAATCCTGAATGATAGGATCCGGAAATTAATGGCATCCATGTGTCAGTATCATCCCATCTGCCAATGACAACTAGTTGAAAGTCCACGCAGCATTTCACCCTACATTATGTAGCAGCGGTTTTGTTTTTCACTTAGAAAGGAAGGTTTGCTGTAACAGAATCAAACAGGAACTGAGTTACACAGGGAGAAACAGCTGAATGCCTTGGATTGATCTCTCTCTCACTTGCAGAAAGTGAAGTGGCATCTTCGGTTACGCGCATCCAGATTTTGATACCACATCTTGTGTGAGATACTGCCTGTTCTTTACCATAATACCTATTACAGTCATGGTGGGATATATTGACTTTCTGTGAATCAAATGATAAAAAGTGCCCCCGTTTCCAAATTACTAGTGATTATTGCTTTGCTGTTATATAGCTGTTAAGTTTTTTAAAACAATGTACAAATAGGAAAAAATGAGAGCAGAGTTAAAATTATGCTACGATGTTAAATTACCACATAGAGTAATATGGTTCCCTATATTTAAGCACCTTTCACTTGCAAGTGCAAGACATCGAATCAAGACTGTACTCTAGGGCTGAGAATGAAGCAGCTTAGAGTATTTTCAATAACAAAGTCTGACTCAAAGAAAACTCTACTCTGAAGCAAAGACCAATCACCTAAGTATATTCTCTGTGGCTTGGGTGTTTTAACACTATTATGGTCCTAATAGAATTAAAGTTGGATCACTTCTTTAAAACTGGAGTGTATTGGGTCTGGCTGAGATGGAGTTAATTTTCCCCACAGCAGCCCTCATAGTGCTGTGCTTTGTATTGGTAGCTAGAAAGCAGTTGATAACACACCAGTGTTTTGGCTACTGCTGAGCAGTGCTGTCTCTCCAACATTCCCCCCTCACCAGTAGGCCGGGGGAAGGCAAGATCTTGGGAGGGGACACAGCCAGGACAGCTGACCCAAACTGACCAAAGGCATATTCCATACCATAAGACGTCTGCTCAGCAATAAAAGCTAAGAGAAAGGAGGAGGAAGCGGGGCATTCATTATTATGACGTTTGTCTTCCGGAGCAACTGCTATGCGTACTGAAGTCCTACTTCCCGGGAAGTGGCTGGACATTGCCTGCTGATGGAAAGTAGAGAACAAATCTTTTGTCTTCCTTTGCTTCTGCATGCGGCCTTTGCTTTTGAGTACCTGAGTACTGCGTCCAGCTCTGGAGCCCTCAACACAAGTGTAGTGGTTTAACCTGGCAGGCAGTCAAACACCACACAGCCGCTCGCTCACTCCCCCCTCCCCTCAGTGGGATGGGGGAGAGAATAAAAAAAAAAAAAAAGTAAAATTCGTGGATTGAGATAAAGACAGTTTAATAAAACAGAAAAGGAAGGGAAAATAATAATAATAATAATAATAATAATAATGATAGAATATACAAAATGAGTGATGCACAATGCAATTGCTCACTACCCGCTGAGCGATACCCAAGCAACAATYGCTACTTCCTGGACCACGCCTCCTATTTATATATTGAGCATGATGTCACATGGTATGGAATACCTCATTGGCCAGTTGGGCTAGCTGTCCCAGCTATGCTCCCTCCCAGCTTCTTGTGCACCTGGCAGAGCATGGGAAGCTGAAAAGTCCTTGACTAGTAGACTACTTAGCAACAACTAAAAACATCAGTGTGTTATCAACATTCTTTTCATCCTAAATCCAAAACACAGCACTAGGAAGAAAATTAACTCTATCCCAGCCGAAACCAGGACAACAAGAAAGACATGGACCTGTTGGAGTGGGTCCAGAGGAAGGCCACGAAAATGATCAGGGAGATGGAACGCCTCTCCTATGAAGAAAGGCTGAGAGAGTTGGGGTTGTTCAGCCTGGAGAAGAGAAGGCTTCAGGGAGACCTTATTGCGGCCTTTCAGTCCTTAAAGGGGGCTTATAAGAAAGATGGGGACAAACTTTTTAGCAGGGCCTGTTAGGACAGGACAAGGGGGAATGGTTTTAAACTAAAAGAGGGTAGATTTAGACGAGATATAAGGAAGAAATATTTTCCAATAAGGGTGGTGAAACACTGGAACAGGTTGCCCAGAGAGGTGGTAGATGCCCCATCCCTGGAAACATTCAAGGTCAGGTTGGACGGGGCTCTGAGCAACCTGATCTAGTTGAAGATGTCCCTGCCCATGGCAGGGGGGTTGGACTAGATGACCTTTAAAGGTCCCTTCCAATCCAAACTATTCTATGATTCTATTTAAAAAAAAAAAAACAACAACTCCCTATGAAGCACTCACTTCTCATTAATAGTTTAAAACATTCTCACTATCTATCTCATCTAAGGGGATACCACTACTTGGCCTCTGGAGATTATATTTATATTATTTTGATTCTTTCAGTACTACTTCATTGTGACTAGAATAATTAACTTCTGGCTTAATTGTTACTATTGACTGGACTCTCCTCTCCGTCCAGGCAGTGTGTCACAGCGGAGACACTGGAGGGAATCCTTGGCTTTGCTACTAGTCCTGCCCCAGCACTCTGGCAGGGCCCAGCAGAAGGTCTGGGCAGTGTAGAGCCAGCCCTTGTAACTCTATGCAACCACAGTGCATGCACGCACTTAACTTGTGCTGCATGCAGTTTGGCCATACTGCTCAGTCTTTCTATGACGCAGTGTAAAGGCTTTTGAAGTGAAAAAGAGGCTTTTGTTTCTGCATTAATTACAGAGTACAGTCTTCACAGGATCTTTGTGGAAATTTCCTGGTCTATTTTTCCTTTGCCAATCTACCGCTGAGAACAGGCAGCCTGTGCTATTAGACAGCTGGCTAACATGATGTGAGTGAATAGTCTGCTTGATTAATACAAAAAAATGTAAACTCATATAAACCATTTTTTCCCTTTTGTGTTCTGTCCCCCCTTGACTGCACTAGAGCCTCACCTACCGAGGCCTCAAGACAAGTAAGAAGCCTGTCCTTCCCTTTGTGCTTAAGCCTGGCTTCAGACTCCCTCCTTCAGCAAACATCAACACTGCTTCGTAACTGGGTCATAGACCAGAGCAGAAACCTGTCACATTCCCTTCTGTGATGGCCTCCGTGTTCCAGTTCCACAGCACTACCACCAGGCTGACAGACTAGTTCTGCCTGTAATGTAACTTAAAGAGAATTCAAAATCAATCTATAACATTGCAGAATAATGTTTCACTATGAAAAATAACAGTCTTCACATTGTTTGGACCACCTAATGGACAGCTTTTTTTGGGTGAATAATAGCTTATGTAGTATAGCCCTACATTATAAAACACGTGTATTTTATATATGTGTTCTTATTCCAAAAAGATATTTGCTATTTCACTTGGTTTTTACAATAGGTCTAACAATATTCTCTTCTTAAAAGTATACTTCACACAATAAGACTGAATACAGACTGAGCAGTGTGTGAAAGCATCTGAATTTCTGAATGCAAGCCGTGCTTTTAAAAGCACCCAAGGAAGTTATTATTCTTTTGCAGGTTTACTTCCTTAATAGTTACTCATTGAAGTGTGATTTATATGATCATCTATCTGAATATCTTCATGCTTAAGTAGGAAATTCCTTACTTCTCTGTATTTGCATGCTTATTCATTTACACATACATGTTTCTTAAATAGTTCAGATCAATGTTGCATTTATCTCTTGTTCAAATTCTATCCTTCTATCACTTCACACTTTTTGAAGTCTCTCTAAATTACTGGGTAATGGCTCTGAATCACATGCTTGCTAAGGGTGTAATTCTGCTAGTTTTACTCTCTCTAACTGTTTTACCTCAGACACAATGTCTTTGATTTCAAGGAGTCTAGTTGCAGGGTAACATACAATATCCAGCGAGAGTAAGGATGACAGATTCAGGCCCTGACTGCTTTCCTCAAGAGGATTTGCTGCAATGAAGATATTTCTGTTTGACAGGTTTATTGTTTAACATGTAATAATTTAAGATAGTAATGCACACATCCCCTGCAGTCCCACACTATGGATTCAAAACCCATATGGGCAGAAATGCATGAAGAGAGAATAATGGATTTCTCAACCTGCTGTGTTTACATACTATTCTGTTTTTAGCATGGAAAGCACATTATGCCTGTGTAGAAGACTAAAAGCATTGAATTTGCATTATTTCCTGTAACATAAGGATCTCTCTATAAATAATTATCTTCTTACCTTTACCTTGTAAATTGTTTAACTGAACTCTGTAAAGTTTAAACACATAAATTGCAGGATTAGGGCTCAAGTATTCAGATAAATATTTGTAGACATACAAGATGAAAAGTGTCCCATTAAATATATAAACAGAAATGTTAACGTATGGCACAAAATTATAAACAATTAATTTTCAGTAATAACCTGGAAATTAATGTATTATCATTTATATTTTGGCTCTAGTTACAGATATCACATTATCAACCTACTTCATCTTAAACTGTGGAAGGTATTCTATGATCCAGTATTAAAGTCTGTATTCACGGATTTGCAAGGACACAATGACTACAATAACAGAGAAAAGTATTCTGATAAGTAATGATTTCCTGGAATATTCAAAGATAAACCAGTTAAAACTCAACAAATGCCACAATGTTTTGTTTCAAGTTTTTAAACTGTTACTGACCATGGCAAAAATAATGTATCAGCAAATAAAATAAAAAAGCACATTGCATAGATTGTAAAATTATTGCAGACTTTCCTGTGTTGCTGACTGAATCTTTGTGCGTGTGAACAAACAAGTTGTCTTTCATTCTGCCAATC
Organism: Phoebastria nigripes; assembly: GCA_035582835.1. Lineage (NCBI taxonomy): Eukaryota > Metazoa > Chordata > Aves > Procellariiformes > Diomedeidae > Phoebastria > Phoebastria nigripes. The sequence continues at coordinate 150,759 of JAYKAV010003073.1, read as the reverse complement.
ATGAGAGATTTCATTACTGTCTTCCACTTTTGAGGCTGGAAGGCAAAGGAAAGCTGAAGCTCTTGAAAGTCAATTTGATTTCATTAAAAGGGCATTTTGAGATTATTAACCACATTTTTAGTAGAAACTGTATTTTAAAAATCTTTATACTTCTGCCTCTGTAATTCAGGTACTTAAGGGCTTTTTTATATTTCCAGGTTGAAAATGTGTAGAAGAAAGTTAGTTCCTTTACGTTTCCTGCCTTCCAAGGGATTGTTAAAAGACCTCATCAATATATAAAGCAAGTTACATGCTGACAACATGTAGATTATAAATAGTAAATGAAAGATCTCTGTTACTTTACTATATTTCTTACCTCCTTTTTTATGGTATCTCGAAGGACTTGACAACTGGTGTTCTGCAACTGACTGGGATTGGCTAATTGATTGTGAATCATTCATTTCCAACGAATGTTTTCGAATAAATGGAGAAGCAGAAATCTCATCCAAATCCTTCTGGAATAAAGAATGCTGGTTTAGGCACGTAAGAAATGTATTGATTCCACTCTGCCATGATAACTTATAGTTGTGATCTCACAGAAAGCAACTTCTTATTTTCTATGACTCTGTGAAACGCCTAATGCTAGATTTAAGTTACACAACATTCTTGTGGCTTTTAGCAACACCGGCTTAGCACCCGTGTCACAAACATTTGTTTACTTTTTCCATTTAACTTATTTATCCCCTTTCCTCATGCAGTTAAATCATAGCATGCACTGTATGCTGATTTCCTCTCATAGTTAATTTGTATCTTTAGAAAAAAGCTATAGGAAGGTATTAATCTGCTTAACATTTCTAAGTACATCATCCAAGGGATTTTGTTTTTTTAATCTTACATATGCTCAGCAGAGTTACTGGCAAAAACTGTACATTTTCTCCATTTCATCCTTTCAACATCAAATGGTAAGCAGCAAAAATTGGATCAGACTTCAAAGACTATGCTGTGCTCCAAGTCACAGAGCGACTCCTCTATTTCACATATTGAATTCGAGCAGGATATCAAAGTGCTACCAAAGAACCTCAGGTCCTTACTAAAAAAGAGTCTCTAACATCTGTAGAAAGTGAAGTGCACAGACAAATCACCTCAGGGAGCAGCTAGCATTTATTCTCAGCAGCAAATTTCCAGCCTTTTGATTCTCTTATTCACTGTACCTCCCTGTCTTTCTACAGAACTAAAGTTCTTAGCAAGCAGGCTTTTGTCTCAAAGACTTCAAAACATCACTAACGGTTTCATGTTCAGATGGCTATGCCAAGCAGCCATGAACACATTGCAGAACTGTGGGCTCAGGAATTTGAAGTTATAATGTGATGTTATTTTAGAACATAAACTTAGTAGTACCTTTTTTGTTTGTTTGTCAAGAAAATCAGGCACCACAGGAAAAGACTGGTTACTGGTTTTCTGCCTAAAAGCGAAGAAAAATAAAATACGTAGTTTAAAAATTGTAATTTCTTCATTCTTATAAAAGGTTTACTGGCATACACATTTTTTTGTTGATTTTCCCTTTTCCCCCTCCCCCAATTTCTAAATATGCACATACAATCAATTCAGAGAAAACACAGACCAGTCCCATTTCCTCTTATAAGGAAGTGCATGTTATTAAACACAGTAACAGGCTATGAGCAATGAATTTGTCATTAAAAATTTGTGGATATGTGCATATGTGTAAAATGAGTTTATGAGAATTCTATGAAATTGAAGTCATGTATTAAAATTAATTTGACAAGATTTTACATGAAACTTTTTTTCCCAGGGCTGTGAAAAGCTATTTTCACAGAATTCAAACTTAGACACTCAAAATTTGACAGATGAGGAAGAGTGAAACACATGGCTTTGTGTTCTCCTAAAGCCATTTGGGTTAAGCATAGAGAAAGGAGTAAGAGTTCTTAGATTCTTTGTTTATAACTGTTATTATTTTACCATCACATTATGTCACCATAAAAATATTAAAGGCCAACTCCTGCTCTCATTAATGCTAATTAAAGTATCATAAAAACCTTCTGCAGGCCCTGATCCTTGTTGGCAGGCCTTTGAAGTCAATGGATCTCTTCAATAGTAAAGTCCACCCAGACAGAACTTGCTCCAGAATCTTTAGCTAAGCAAAACCAAAAAAAGATGCTACCAATTTCATTTGATGGATAAAAAACTGAGGTTCATAGATATTATTTGATATGCTCATGGTCCTAAAACTGGGATTAAAAGCAAGATTTTCTGATTGTCAAAACATGCCTCAGCCATTGCATCATTACTCTCCAACCCCCTCACAACCTTTCTGAAAATACAATTAATGGCAGTTGTATTTCTACTTACAGATGAAAACATCTGAAATCTAAGTTTCAGTCATAGATTTTGGTTTAGACATATATATCACAGCTTTTTTCATAGATGGGGAAAAGCTTTACAAGGTACTAAATAGCTCTTTCAGTTTTACACAGTTATTACAACTGAATACATTTCAGCCCTTTCAGTCACAGTGGGAGGGAGGGAATATAAAGAACAAAATTGCTTTACTGATCAAAAAATAAAACGTACGTTATCTCAGATTTCATTTTTTGTCAATACTTATGTTTCAGTCAGCTACACTAGTTATAAATTACTTATGTAACAATAAAACAACATGTTGGACTTTAAAAAATGTCTGGCCACATGTGCATTTTACCTTTCAAAATGCACCTTTAAAATGTACCCTTTAAAAACACTTCAGATTAAAATAACACTACTGAAGGACTTGAAACATTTTAGACTATTATGTATTGAATTTGATAGCTGTATATCACCATGCACATGTATTAGATGATACATTTATTCTGTGACATCCACAGAGGCTACTGAAGCATTTCAAGCCTTATTTGCAATAGGCTTTAGGCTCTTAGGTTAATTAAGTTTGCCTGAATGTGTTACCCCAGCTCAAGAGCATTGACCTGAATTGTTTCAAACTGATCACAACAATGAAGGCATCACGGTTGTCAATAAGCTACCTCAGGGTGTGGGAACAAAATGAAGCTTTCATGAACATGGTAAACATTCAACTTTTCTGTAATGTTGCAATTTCGTGAATGAAGTTCGGATTTGCTTGTCAGGTTTGGGGAATTTAAATTCCCCTTTATTCTTTGACACTAAGAAAGAGAAGGAGAACATTCTGCCTAAACTGTAATTTGAATTTAAACTGGTGTTTTCCTTGGGGGAAATGGAGGGATCCATTTTAAAAATGCATTCCCATTTTGTACTGGCACACTTCTTGTACAGGAAAGTATAAAATATGTCTAGTACTGTATTTGACATGGCATTTGTGCATGTACCATATTATCTGTAAAGTTCTTTATTACTATTTATCTTGTATATATATTATTTAGATAACCATTTATTTAGTGGGATTAGTTAGATAACTTGCCACTTTCCCCCAAAACTACTCAAACATTTGTTCAGATGATTCATTCCCCCACCCCCAATACTGCAGAAAATAAAACCAATATGAGCTAAAAATCATGAATAATCCTCAAATATCACTGTGGTGTATGTCAAAATCAAAATCTGCTGTTGGATCAGTATGTTGCAAATGGCCTACAATTCCAAAACGGACTGAATCATCACCTAAATTTAAATATTCAGATTTTGGGGCGGTTTGGATCTGGATCTAAATCTGCAGCTTGAACTAATCTCTACCTTCTATAAAAAAAAAAAAAATCTAGAATTTAGTATGGTTTTGCCAGCTCTTTAACTTTGCCAGGGCTAGAACATTGTCTAAATGTTTAAAGCATGAAGGTAAAGTTCAGTAACTTGCCTTCTGTACAGCTTAAACTAGCAAAAATCAGCCTCTGGAATTCTGAAGCCCTTAGACCTCGACTCTCTGTCAGGACCCCAGTGATGCCATGTTTCTGACTAGAACAATCCTAAGTTGGGTTGTATTTGGCGCAAGATACCCCATCCTTCCACAGAATGTACTGTTGCTGATATAAGTATGTACTTCATGATTACTAGCTTTTACACACGAGCTTTTCATTGTATTTTTCTCCCCATCCTGTTGAGACGGGGGAGTGACAGAGCAGCTTGGTGGGCACCTGGCAGCCAGCCAAGGTCAACCCACCACAATGTCAAACTGGCAGGGAACACTTCTGAAAACATGGCATCCATTGTAGATGCTGAGCACCTTGAAATCAGACTCTGAGCTATTCTGAAAATTTGGCTAGTATGCAATATGAAAAATGCAATAGCAACAGGAGGGCAGCTCAGCAGTAGTTAGTTCATATGAGCCAATCAGTGATGATAGCTAACATTTTCAAATGTGGCATCTGAGGCTGATTTTGAGGTACTGGGTATTTTCAGGTATCTTTGAAGAAACTGCTTGTCCTAGGGTTTCCAAAAATTTTTATCTTCCACATTTGCAGGAAAGCAGTGTTTGGGTCAGAAAGATGAGATCCAGTCAGCACACTTACCTGGGAAGGATGCAAGAGATCCATGTTCACGTGCCTGGTTTCAGTCAGGCAAAACAACAATTTGCTGCTGAATGTTCAGCTACTGAGCTATAATATGCCTCAGTCTTCACATATGGACTGTCTATAAATCACTCAATTAGCAAGAAACATTGACAAAAAGAGAAACATTGATTCTTATGGTCTGTCTACACATCTGTATAGTGTATAGCCACACTATCCTTAGCATTGAAAGCAGTCAAACCATAGCAGCATATAACTAGTAGCGCAGACTAATTTATGCTGGAGAAAAATAGCTAGTTTTGGAGTTACTCTGGCCATTATGAGTATAAGTCATGGAATTTGGACTTTCATCATTTAAATGCTTTTGAAAATGTTAGACACACTCCTAGATATTCCACTAGAAATAATACAACTCATTTGGCAGAAATAATATATTCCTGAACAGAACAAATTTAACCCTTCCAGTATGCGTAGATGAAAAATTCCAAAGGGATGGGGAGGAGGGAAAAAAAAAAGATGACCCTGAAAAATTGCGCCCAAATTTCCATTTACACCTTTATAAATCATGAGTAACTATTCGAACTTATGAACTGTAAAGTAATTAGAAGTTCACATGACAGCAGAATCAGGCCCAATGGGTTCCACTGTATGCCACAGGAATTGCAGACCTCCTATTTCCATCACAAGCAATAACCTTCATGTTTGCTATGATTACAAATAGGAAAGTGAAGCAATTAAAGGAAAGCAGAATGTCTTTACACCAGCTTTTACTGTGGAAAGAAATGAAAATTCATATTTAAAAGATGACTTATACAAGTCATACCACCACAAGTGTGGTCTTGACAGAAACTGAAATTATCCAAGGAGGAAATTATGGAGCAATGTGAGAAAGGTGTAAGCAGTAAATCACCAGGACCTGATGGCATTCATCCAAAGGTTCTGAAAAAAAATAGGTTTAAAATGTGGAGATGCGACCCTTTCAAGCAGCTACCCATGAAGAACAGAAGCACACTAGCACAGTAATTTTTTTTCTCTTTTCCTTTTAATCAAAAGAATCCAAGGAAGGTTTTGTTATTGACTGACTGGGTGAACCTCACTTTAGTGAGAGGCAAGCTGCTGATCAAGTCAAAGAAAGCAGAGCAGAAGACAGAAGAGTTATTATATGGAACAGTTTAATTCACATTAAGCCAGTTTCTGAACTGATCTGTGCTCACGTGACTGAAATCATGTTTATTCTCTACTCTCAGTGATACACAGGATATTATGTTTATGTGCTAACCCACCAGTGTCCATGTAGGTGAATCCACATTGCATGCTATTTCAATGGGCCTCCAACTGTTGCAGAACATTCAGAAATGAACATTGTTCATTTTTCAGGCATAGCAACAATGCTGTTGCAAGTAAAGCTGACCCAAGGAGAATTCCTCTAGAACAATTTTTATACTCACTCCCTACACTGATGCAGCAATGGCTGCTGGCACTAAGATGCTATAAAAGTGGCGGACTTGCAATGCCAAACCCACTGGCACAGAGATGTTACATTTCAAGAAGTCACTCTGTATTTATAAATCATGAAAAGAACCTTGGCAAATCATCTAAGCCATCCCCATTTTCAGAGAAAAATCAGCTACACCTACTCATTTTTTTTTTTAATCAGAAGTTTGTCTAAGCTGATTTTTAAAACCTACAGTGATGGAGATGTCAAAACTTCCCAAGGTATCCTACACAGGGCTTAACTCAGCTTACCATCAGTGAGCTTTTCTTGATGTCTAACCTAACTCTCCTGTGCTGCAATGCAAGTCCATTATTTCTCACCTGATTCTCAATGGAGAACAGTTTGTTCCCTTCCTCTTCACATCAGCCTTTCATGATTGGAGAAATGATACCACATGTACCCTCAGTTTTCCACCTCCCTTAGAGATCTCCCCTTATCGTGGTTTATAGAGATGTGATCATTTTTATTGCTGAGGGACTGGCTCATTTTCTTGACGTGCAGTGTCTAATATACTACACTAACTGAGGTCTTGACAGTGATGAGAAAATGTTATGATGCACATGTGAGATAGTATGTACCCTCATTGCTACTACCCAGTGTAAACTTTGGAGCAGGGTGCCATTACTGCCTGACATTCATTTTGTGGTTCATTACAGTCCATGTACCTCTGTTTCTAATTCTAATCCTGCCCTCTTAAATCCTTGTAACCATCACTCACTCAGTACTGATACAAATTTAGTAATCAGATTCTGCTTCATCAGTCAAGCCATTAATGAGTAGAAATAGACCCATTTCTGGAACTTGACTTTCAGATGCATACTTCCTGTAGAAACGAGAAACACTGATAATTATTCTTTGTCTATGACTTTCCAAACACCTAAGTTGACATGCCTGTGTAGTTTTCTTCAGGCTTTATTATCCAATCTTGCTTACCTAAGTCTCATGTAACTTTTACTAAAACGAATGGTTTCTGAGAACCTATGCTGACCAAAGTGTGAACATGATACCAACTAGCTAAATAGAGAAAGATGTAAGGAGAAAAATCACAATTAATTCGACTCAAGAGTGTAAACTGCTGTTGATGTCAGGTATCTTCTAACATGCGTCCTTAACACACAGAGCTCCATAAGGAAACAAAGGAGCAAGGGATACTCACTGACACGCAGTTATAGTTACAGACATAACTGATGCGTAACAAAGTCACTATGTGGAAACAATGCTTTCTGCTGTACTACATAGTATAAGGCCCCTGCTCATGTACATATAGCTAACCTATATTGTGATATTTAGCAGTCAGCGAGCTACAGTTCAATGAGTTAGAGGAAAAAAAGAACAATACAGGAAGTATTTTCCAGGGTAAGTATCAGATCAGTATTATTTAACACAATTTTCATTTAGGAGGGAAATGGATAAGAAGATGGTAGAACATGCAGGTTACAGATGCTTTGACAAGATTCTAAAGGGATTTAAAGATATATGAGGATGACAGCTCTGTCTGAACAAGAACATGAACAACGTAGCGTAGATTAAGGTCCTTAGTCACTGAACTGTAGATTACCCTGCTAAGAACAAGAACGTTTATGAAAAATATATTCACAAGAGATCTGTCAGTATAACAAGTTAAAAATCACAGGACGTTTTAGAAAATTACTTCTCCCTTCTCCACAGATTATTCCTAATTAGCTCAAGAGACCCTAATACTAACTTGAAATTGTAGCTATGCCATTGCAAAATGCAGCATCTTTGGTTTCATGCAATAACCAATTGTGAAATGCAGGCAGACATGAGGCGAGGCTGGTGTCCGTGCTGGCCTCGTGAGGGGGAGACCCTGTCACACTCCTCCCTTCTCTGCTGCCTATCTGGCTCTCTGCAGAAGGGTAAATCTGCTATTCAGCAGGGTTGTAAAAAGGGCTCTGAAAGGTTTTCACTTTCCTCATTTGAATTTAGTCTTGACCACATTTGGCTCTTTAAAATAACTCTGCCCTTTTTAAGTTTTGAACGAGCTACTTTGGGAAAGAGTTTGATTGTGATTCAGTTCCTTCACGCCACGCAGGCCTGCAGGTTCCTCTCAGTGGCTGATGATGTCAAGAAAAGGCTTGGCAAGTGTTGCATACACAGACTGGGTTTTGGAGGGAACTCAGACTTAGTGTCAGTCTCCCAGGTGTACAATTAATCCCATGACCCTTTTTCGGTAGTAGGAGTCACAGGCAACTCCACAGCTCTGCGGAACTGAATGGAAAACATTTTTTCAATGAGACAAAGTCACTTCCCTGCTAACATTTACATTATTTTCCTATACCTATTTCTATTCCTATCAGAGATATTTGCCAATTCTCAATATGTCTTTACTTACTTGTGACATCAGCTTCATACAGGAAAGATTTTTGCATTTGAACACAGTTAATACTGGTTTTCAAGTCAAGCATATAAATGCAGAAAACTTTTAACATGCAATGTTAAATGAACTAATGTGTGCATTTAATTAGCATCCTACGTCATTTATTAGCTTGAGTTTGCTTATGATGTCCTGCATTCACTGACTGAAGAGAGTGAACTAGGTGTACAGATTCAATTTCCTTGAAGGAATTAAATTTTTTTTTAAAGTGCCCATTTCTTCTGAACACTTTGAAATTCATTACTTAGTAAAACTGAGTGCTTTATATATATTATAATACTGTAACTTCTTTTTTTAACAGATCTTTGAAAAAGCAGCAGGTTGTCATACATTTAAATGTATAGTTATATTCCTGTGCATACAACAGAACTGTATATGATTTTGCTTTCTGACCCTGAGTACCTTTAAGCTCTTTTTTCATTTTCCAAAACTACCAGTTAGAAAAAAAATGAAACAAAAATAAAAGAAATTAAAAGAAATGAAAGGAAATGAAGAGAAAAGAATATTTTCTTATTCTATACTTTATTTCCATGGTATGTGAAGCCACAGTGAGGCTGTCTTCTCTAGGGACAGACTACCAGCTACTGTGTTAAACATCTGCGCTATTATTCAGCAGCCTTCCTGTTTCCTACAAGTTTCCTGTATGACTGAACAGCCATATGCTTAAAACACAACAGCCCAGTAACAGCTACATGTAGAAGTGAGGCTTGATTTATGGGAAGTAAGTTACCGGATTTAGTCTTAAGATTCTGAACATCACTGGTGAAATGCTGAACATTTTAAAGTCTCACTGAAATCACGGGAACCTGAGGCCATCGCTGAGAAATTTATAGGATTAGGCAAATAATCTGCAATATTTGTTGGGGGTAAACTTGAAAACTGCCAGCAGTAATGGCAGTTAGCAACTCCAGGCAAAAAAAGGTATGAATTTATTTATCTGTCTGATTGTGCATAGCAATCAGGACCAGGTGCAAGACCTGAACGGCCAATGTATTTTACATGGGCACCTTCAGGCCAGATATCTAAAGGCATTTAGACATTGATTTCATGTAAGTTCAGTGGCTGAATATCTTTAAAGCTCTGTATATTTGTGCTTCATAGAGCCCAAATTCACCTCAACAGTTACTGAACCATAAAATCTTCGTGAGCCTCAAGGGCTGTACAATTAAGCAAGCTGTACCTAATCCAGAAAAATACATTTGTTTGGAGAGCAACAAGGAATTCCAGAAACAGCCTAATGCAAAAAGGAAAGAAAACCATTCCTGGCTAACTACACATAAAACAGATGAAGGAAAAAGTTTAAAGAGGCTGTGTGCCTCCAAACAAGTCCAGGTGAAAGCTCTAGATCACTAAAAAGAAAAAAAAAAGTCTATTTACATTGTAAATAATTATAATTTGGGATGCCAAAGAAAACTGGTAATAGACAGCTTATTAGTGCTTGCTTTTAACCACCAATGCAGACTGGAGAACAAATGACCATGTGATCATCAATAGTTCTAAAGAGATCACAAGATACACACCCCTTAAGTACTTAAGAGACAGAAGGAGCTGCATGCACATGAAGGGAATCATAAATTAGGAAACTCATTGCCCCAGTGAGCAGTGAGGCAACCCAAAGACAGAGCTATGATGGTAAATCGCAGTGGGCTCATTCTTTTCCCTGAAAATCATTACCAAAACCATTTATTTATTTATTTATTTAGTCCTTGTCCAATGGCCTGAACCTTTTCCTTGCTGAAAACAGAATACTGCAAGGGAGAGATTCTGGAGCACTATTAACCTACGAGAATGCAGGTGGTTACACCTGAACAAAATCCTATAATAATGCACCAGAGCATATAGCAGACATTATTCAATCTAAACCATCCAAAGTTAGCACGGAAGTTAACGTAACTCAATGTTATGAGCATACACAGAGAAAGAAATACCATTTTGGAGAAGTTAAGAGTTATTTAAAAAAAAAAACAACAAACCTTCTTAATGGAATAACAGCATCTAGTTACAGTCAAGCAAGTCATTGATTTCCTCAGAGAACTCTTAAGAGGTGTAACAGAACCTGCATTTATATGCTATATAGGAAGTATATAAAATAACAGAAATAAAAACTGGAAGAAGCACTGAGATGTCCTCATGCCCACGCCACAGCAGGAGAGATCTCATAACTCTTAGTCACTGAAACTTGCTAATCAAAGGGATTAATCCAGCAAATGCAGCCACCTCTCCTAGAACACTGTTGGAGAGACAGAGTTTGACAACAGCTAAAGACATAACAGATCCCTCTTGCTTCTCATACCCAAGGAAGTGTCAGGGAGACATTTGTCTGGAGTGACTCCATTGGTAAGGAAGGTTAAAATACCCTTCCTCTACAAAGAGGAGGTCACCACTATTACGGTTTACAGTATCCCTAGGCTTTCTGTCAGTGACTTGTCCATCTGCTTTTTACAGCTCTTTTCCCTATCTCATGGCTGGTCTGCATGGAGCTTTACAGGCACAGAAGGGTAACTTTCTACTCTTGAGAATTTAATAACATGCACTGCAGTCAATTCTGAAATGCTGAGGACTTGCAATCCTGGCCACAATCTACGGTATTCTGGGTACTTCCAAGAAGTGCACAGAAACAGGACAGCAACCCAGGACAAACAGCACCACAAATAAATTTAACTCCACTAACTGGGAGAACATTGAGATGACTAAGCTGGTGGGGGGACTGGCTAACCTACAGGTGCTCATCCTCAGAAAATGGCAGATTCCCTAAGAGCTGGCTGAATCATGATGACATGCCTGCTCCTTTCAGATCTCATTGCGTGGAAAATGACTTCTGTTAGACAACAGACAGCAAAGGATTCAACTCACCAGCGCTCTTCACAGCCAAAATCAGAAGTAGAGCAGCTGCTCATAAGCTGAGGATCTGCTACACAGCCAGTGCTGTTTTTCAGTCTTGGGTAGTTTTTACGAACAATATATCCCCTGAAAGCTAAAAAACAGTTATGAATCAGAGAAAAATTCTGCAGAGCATGAAACACAGACTGGCACCTGGCTCTGCAGTGCAGAGCTGAATGCCCTCAACTTTTACTGAACCAGTGGACAGAAAGAACACTTAGCACCTCACAGGGGTGGCTCCAACATCTGCAATGTTAATAACAGCTGGAAATTATACAGGGCCTTACGCTCTCACTGTTATAGTGACCACCTGGCACAGCCCAGGCGAGGAAAACAGGTCTCGAAATGAGAACATGTCTAATTTAAATAGGAATCTAGCTTAGAATGTATTAAAACACATAGTAGAAAATCACTCCCAAAACACCTTCTTTAATCACAACTCCCATGATTTTTGCTAGTCAGAATTTTACAGAATCAGAAGTTTTACCTGCTTTTATTGTGGGGTAGGGCAGTGAGGAGCCAGGGACAGACATATTAAATTAAAACTAGAAAAATTAATAATGTCTTCTCCTATTTTTCAATTAATTGTAACCATAATAAAACATTTAAAATACCTCTCATACAAATAATCAGGAAAAAAATCTACAGAGATTGGAATTTATACTATTCATAAAAAAAGAGCAGAACAAAACAATCACTAGAAATACTAAATTAAGTAGCAAGCGTGCAGTGAAATGAAATGGCAAAGAAAATGGCAATGAATAACATTTTGAAGATACCTACATCCTTTATTTCCATGGACTGTCTCTGGATTTGGGTACCTCAATAACTTAATCACTTCTGTAGTTTTATATGACATGAATTTGCTTGAATTCTTGACACCTGTGAGCAGTTAGTAATAAAGCTCCAGCACAAACCACAGATAGCGATACATACTGCACTTAGGATAAAAGACTAAAAAGTATTGCCATGTACACTTAAACCCACAAATTTTTAAATTTTATTTTTGTAGGGTTTATTTCAAGCATTATTTTAAGTAGAAATACCTTGATAAAAGGGGAGAAAGGGCTGAATAATGAAGAAAGTAAGTACAGTGTCAATGCCATAGTTGAAGTGTACAACAAGCAGTTGCTGAATAAGAAGGCTGAGGGTTGTGAGGGAAAGGAGCTGTTTATTAGTCTAGCACAACTGCAACTTAAACAGTGAGACAATATGTAAAAGAAAATTGCAGCTAAGATCAGGAAATACTATGATTTTGAGGAAAAAAAATTCCTTGTCCAGGAAAAGCTTTTAAGCACACTAAACATGTGCAAAAGCAGAGTCAGTCTGGGGACTAATCATCCAAAGGAGGAGGAGAAGAACCATCTCATTGGGGTTCCTAGAGTCCGGGGTTAAATACTACAGTAGGATGTAGGATAGGCACAGAAATGGGGTCTAGGGCAACCTCATGTAGGATCAGGGTCATTGTAGATTACAAAGGGAAATCAGGAGGTAGAATAAATATAGATAATAGAATAAATTGAGAACAGAGAAGTTGATCAGCAGATTAACAAGTTTTCCCTGTATCTCACGCCTCTGATTTTATGAAAACACTAGAAGTAGGCATTACCCACACAACAGAGAATAAAGACCCTGTAGAATTTGCAATCCCTCAATTACTACCAAATTATGAGATAATTGATTTATTTCCCTTTAACTACTCTTATTTCCCATTCAACTACTCTTAAAAATTTAGCTACCCTTTCATGGTTTTTTTTTGTGTAATGAAAAGATGTTGGAGGAAACAAAACAGAGCTACCTTGATTGCATCTGCTCTTTCCCTTAGGAAAGGTCTGTAACTAATCCCTTCTTTTCTATTTTAATTCCCGTATAGTGTTAATGGTCATCTTTTCAGCCACCTACCTCCACAAAAGTATGTGGTGTTGCAGTTACTTGTGCAATATAAGAAAATGAAAACCATCTGAACAGTTCAAGCTGTGGTATGCAATGCACCATAACAATCTAAGCATTTCAATGCTACTGAGGTTTCCAGGGTAAGAAGCAGCAAAAATTGCCTTTTAATGAGAGGTTACTAAAATAAATAACCATTCACTTTACAGAAGGCATGACAGAAGTTGGGCCTGCTGAGGTGTTGTACTGAATACAGAGCTCAGGTATCGTGAGGCTGAGGAACTTTCTGCCCTTAATAATCAGACTGGAAAAGTCTGCCTGTCTGGCAGAGATGAGGCAAGCATTCACTTGCCTCATGTGATCAGGCTTCCAATCCTTAACTATCCCCTACTGACCAGACAAGGAGCCCTCTCTGATATTGGCAGCAGAGACAGCTGGCCAGCAGCCACCTCTCTGCAGCTGAAACATGCTGAGAATCAGTCAGTCGATGGACTACTATAAAGATAAAGAAGCACTGAAACAAATGAACTAATAAGATAAACTTCAGTTTTATCCTTAGTAATTTCTCAACTTTTAGTAGTTCTTTGCATGTATGTGTGTGTGTGTCTATAAAATCAACCCCGATATCTACTGTGATTTTATTTTTTAAACTTCTTTTTTGTTTCCCCAGAGACTCTTATTAATGTCATTATAACCATTTTGGTCTTTCCCTCATTCACTACATAAACCCTGCTATATCTGATTTAATAAACATAGTTTTTACCATGTCTTTTGTTTTCATACGTATTTTCAAAATCAACTCCTCTTCAACTTAACCCTTCCCCAAGCTGGTTTCTAACAGTCTTCTAGAATACCTTGAATCTGACAGGTAAAAGGCTGTATTTTTCCTACTTTCCCTTTGACTCCTGGGATAACTGAAGTAGCAGGATAAACAAACTTGTCTCTCTCTCAAAAGCTTCATCGAGCATTAGTACGACTGCATCTTTTCAACATTTATTAACTGGATCTATAATGTTTCAAAAGAAATGCATATGCAGAGAATTCTACTGGGGGATTCTGAGAGGCTGGGAAGCTGCTCCATCACAGCAATTTGCATTACTGACTGGTGCTGGTTTTGACACTAAGCACTTGGCTCAAAGAGTGTGAAATTAGCAGACTCATGTTGCTACTGCTCCATGAACAATCACTGCATCATTGAAGAAGAATGATTACCAGCTGTCACCTCATTTTCACCTTATCCAGTCTATATTCCAAACTTTCCAGCAACAGTATCTTTAACCCTGATCTTTATATAGCCAAAGATGACAGGATCTTTGAAAACATAGGAACTGAACTTAATTTTAGCACTTCTATTAATAACTCAGTGTTAAATGTTTTATGTGCCACAATTTAGGACATGAATTTTTACTTCTTGTACTGCTCAATTCTCACACAAAGCAAGTTTTCTGTCAGCTCCAGCATCTACCAAACCAAGAATATATTTACCTCAGGGAGTCTGAAATTTGGTGTCTTGCAGTTAAAAACCTTTATTTTAAGGTCTAAGTACCAAGGCATATACATTACACACAATGTTGCACAACTCCAGATAGAAAAGGCCAGGTATTTTCCCTCTGATTCCCATAGGAAATATACAGTTACAGAGCAAATTGTGAAGCACAATGTAGAAAGATCAAAGCTAAACAATCACAGGTCTATACAAGAAGTATAAAGAAAGGAGATAAAGTAATATTTTAAACAGCAGAAGGATTCATTCTCAGTTGTAAAAAATCATGTTAAGCAGACATTTTCTGCACAGACACATTTTTAATCTATAATATCACCTAAAATAGCATATAACAGCAACTCAGAAATGAAAGCTCATGCTTGCTGAAGAGAAGATATCATGGTAGTTTGTAATCAGAAGTTGATTTGCTATGAACAGCATATCACTTTCTTAATTTGCCTAGTTAAAAGAGCATTCAGCAGCTTAACTAACAACATCTGAGAGGATTTGGAGCCCATGAATCTGATTCTTAACTCCATGCCAAATTAATTGTAATGAACAGTAAAAGGGATGGAGAGTCACATCCTTTGCTGGGTTCCATGAATACCTCCCCTCTTTCACCTCTCACTCTGGATGGATATTGGGTGATGCCTGTTTAATAGCAGAAAAAAACAACTCTTGTCTTAAGTTCTCTGGCAGAAGCATTACAAGAAAGCAAGTCACGAGTTCTCACGTACAAGCAGTAACTATCAATAACAAGCAGTGACTATCAGTAACAAGCAGTGACTATCAGGAAGACTTACCAAGGCTGCCATCAGGACTGGTGTCACTGATGCTCATCACCACTTGGACATACGTTTTTTAATTACCATGCATTACAGTCTCTGATCTTGAGACTTGGTCAAAGAAAAAAAAGTGAAGATGACTGTGAAACTCTTTGTCAGTATCAGCAAGGGAAAGGAATAGGTTTTCCAACGTGTTGTTGGACAATGTATGTTGTTGTCCCTTGCTGATTTTAGCAAGGGCATGAAATCCAGTAAGAATGGTCTCCTTTTCATCTCCTCAAAAACAGGAGAGAAAACCAAAAGGAAATGCAGACATATTCACATCAACAGGGCTTAGCTCAGAGATGGGGATAGAATATAGGACCTCATATTTCAAAACCATAAGGCCTTCTCACTTTTCCTAACATGTTCCCTGCACATGAGCAGCAGGCTTTTAATGGTTACTAGAGATAGATACTAAAAGTGAAGAATTACTGGATGCCGTAAGCTAATACAGAACACAAAGAGATGGAAGAGTAAAGTTAACCAAAGCTGTGCAGCCTGTACAAACCCTGAATTAACAAACCCTGTTTACCCTGAATGTGAAATCAAGGTAATACAATGAGTCAGTTCAGCTGCCATTGAGAGAAACACATACATCTCTTCAATGGTTCTTACACTGACAATGTAGTTAAAAGGAAGAAAATTAATGATATAAAATTGGATCTGCTACTTAGTGGTTGTTATTTTCAGGAAAATTTAAAAATATATATTTTTTTTAGATATATTTATAAAGTGCTTAGAAGTTTTTGGAACATTTTACTCATGTAATTCTTAGATCTATACAACAGTATTAGCCAAATACATGGAAACACACATGTACATAGTGATAGAAATAGACAGATAAATACAGGGTTTTCAAGAAATACTTCCTTGTCTTCTATTGAAGCCAACATTAAATCTTTGCTGTTGAAAATCCCAAAGGTAACACTTTTATTAAAAGCTTACATTTATTATAAATGTAAACCAGTAAATTATAGCTGTTCTCAGGCCCTTTTTTTTTTTTTWTTGTAATGGAGTAAATTTTGCCAGAAGCACATGTTAGAGATATGTAAATAGTGAGCAACACTGCATGGGCAGAAGTTACAGAAAGAAAGCAATTTACAAAGGGATGCTTCATCTGGTTTCCTTCTGAACATCCATCACTTTTTATTTAAAAAAAAAAAGAGCCCAAATCTTGAGTTCTTGATAAAGAATTTTCCAATACAATGTGACATATGGTAAGTGTGCGAGCACGTGTTGGAGGAGGAGATGGTGGCTCAATGGATTAGTCATTTGCCTTTCACCTCTGGAAGCATAGTTAAACTCAGTCCTGACCAGAGCTGCACAGTATATTCCAGATGGCTAAAGTGGGCCTAATTAAAATGAATTCAGTGATGTCACCTCAGATCTAAGTGAATTGCATGCACCACTCATTTGGCATTTTGGCAATGTCAGTTCACAAATGAAATAACCAGATTAAAATCCTCCCTTAAGTCTTTCGGGACAACAGTCACACTGCATGGAAATACATGCTATCATAACTAGAAAACGTACTTTTATAATTGCATTATCTGTTGTTTTAAATTCTAATTAATGCATTATTCTAATACAAAGAAACATTGAATGAGACTTTCATGTGAGGTAAATCCGTGCAGCAACATTTCAGTCAGATGATTCAGTGGATATACACTGATTTAAACCAGCTGTGAATCTGGCAACATAATTTTCAAAAATTCTTTATTTTAACAAAATATTTTTCCTTTTATGTTGACATAAATCAAAACAATACAAATCCCAATTACAAAGAAATACTCAGAAGTGCAAAGTATTCTTAACTCAAACATTTTACACAAAATCATTCTTTACAATTCGTCTCTAAGTTAAAAATTAGCATTTTGTAACCTTCACAGTTTGGGAAAATGTGACTGGAAGAAGTAGGAAAGACCTTGTTTACCCTGTGTACCATTTTAGCCATGAGTCTAATAACATCTGTGCTTTCTGAGAACCTGTGATGTAGATATGCTGAAGTAGGGTAGCTTTTTCTTCCCCACCTAATTTAAATTCACAAATACTTTGTTTCCTAGCAAGGGTGTTTTCCCCCATCTGAAATAATGACTTTTTTTCATGTAATATAATACACTCAGGAATTGTATCATCATGTATATTGTGAGGGTTGGTTTTTTATTAAGTTTGTTTTTTCTTCCAACATTTCTTCAATGGATAGTGAACTGCTGGGCCCACAGAGATCTCCAGACCACCAGCTCATGTATTTGAAAGGCATCTGTTTATTTTTAAAATGCAAATGCAGCCTACCTCAAAGACTGACTTGCAAGAAATGAACAATCTGAACAAGTCAAGAGGTTTCCAATCAGGAGCTGTGTTCCTCCTTTATATCAGGCTATGATCACTTGCTGTCAAAACCACTTAAACAATATCCTGGAATCTGAATGAAGTCCCCCCACAATTAAAATGAGCAGGATAATCCTGCAAGAATTATTCAGGCAAATCATTTTTCACACAGTTTAAAGTAATGATAAGGTCATTTACAAAAGAAATCAGCGCCTTTGAAATGCTGACTTGTAGACAGAGGACTGCCTGGAGGAGGGCCATAGATAACAGTGAAGACTGGCCTCCTAACACTACCCTCGCAGTCTTTGGAACTGATTCTGATGAAGAGAAGGCCCAATAAGGTTAATACCCCTACTTTGATCTCTGTCAAAGCGTACCAGCAAGAATTAATTTACATTTCAGATGAAAAAGGTTGACAGCATGAAAAGGCATCTTGTTTCTGGTATGTGAATGTGCTGTAATAGATCGGGAATTCTGAAAGGAAGTTCTGAGGAAGCTAAAGGGATAAGCCGAGCGGCTGCTTTTATTGGGAAAGAGATGAAAGGAAAACAAATTTCAATATGCGCTGTTCTGTAGAAACATGTAAGCCAAATGCTTCCTAAATTTCAAGGCCTGCTTGAGCTGGGGGCGCGGGAGGGGGATGGGGGACGGGCAGGGAGGGAAAGGAGAGGGAAGTACATATATTTTAATTATATGGTTTTGCTAATGTCTGGATGACAAATGTAAACAATCTATCTCACTGCCTGAAACGGCTCATTTTTAAAAAAAAATACAAAGGTGATCATACTCCATTTTACTGAAAAGCTGCCTTGAACTACACACTCACATTATAAGATGTGCAGGGAAGGAAGAGATTTGGAGTTGCTTTTGTCTCCATGTCACTAGGCCCTTGGACAGTGTAATGTAAACAACAGAAAGACTGTCAGTGTATTTTAAAACCTGGAAAATGGCCACCATTAGCAAGCATGAGCTTTGATTTGAAACACAGAACAATTAGCATGTAGAGAAGAGAAAATGTGCACAAGAAGAATTTTCAAGTAAGAAGTCCTAGATATGTTTCCAAAGGCAGACAGAAATGTGTTGAGGATTATTATTATTATTATTTATACCCCTTTGAACGCAGCACCAAAGATAGGAGGAGCAGACAGCCCAATTAATACAAAAGTGCACTGTGTCACTCTTAACCCTATAGTCCTAATGCTTATTCACCCAGACTGATCACTGAAACTGTCAAGTGCCAGGTTACAAAGGAAGACAGTGTGTGTGTTGGTGGGAAGAGTGCTAACAGCATTCCTCCAGCATTAGGTCCAGAGGGCTCAACAGAAGTGTTCAAATTCAAGGGTATGCATACACTCCCACTGCCTCTGCTCTGCCATGTTCAACGCAGCGTCTAAGAGATGGTAGGAAGGAACAGAGCTCTGAATCTCTCCCATGTGTGCAAACAGCAGAATAGATCAGTTGCTTTCTCTAAAGTGCTAGTAATGAGCATGCATCTACACGCCTAAGAAACCTGGCTGGATAAAACCCTAAGGCAGAATGTCCCCTGCAGTCTCCAAGTGATACTGCTACATACCAGCTTCCTACTGAACCTGAGATAACTCTCATCTTAAGGAACTGGTAATAGTGGGACAGTGATGGGTCAACTGTTTCACTTTCCTTTTTACACCAAAAGGCTGTTGTAAGTCAGGAAATCAAAGTCCAGGTATGGCCAAGTGTAAATGTAGCAAATACTCCAGAAAACAGTTGCAGGGGGTACTTTAAGATCTATTCTCTGTGCTATCATGAAAAAAATAGAAAATGACAACACAAAGGAGAGGAAGAAGGGGAGAGAGTGCTTATGCAGTCCTTCAGTGCTTGGTGTAATGGGAGAAAAAATTTCTCCTTTAACAGTTCTGCATTTAATAGAATATTCTGCATTTGACCCTAGAGCTATAGTTCATGATTCTACATAACAGTATGCATGCAAAGCTACAAATTATTACTTTATCATAATGATACTCTGTTCCTTTCTGTAACTAGACTGGTATTCTGTTTTCTGCTGAAAGTCACAGCGACGCTTAATTTCAGAATAGCAAACTTAGACAAAAGACAAACAAATGAATTTACTGAAAATGACTTGAGAACAAAGTAAAAGAATATTCAGAACACATCTTTTTCAGATTGACTTTAGACTATATTATACAGAATAGAGGTGACAAAGCTTAAGGAATTATAGCACAGGAGGCTGGTAGAATAAAGGTGGTACCTTGGTTTATCTGTAAACACATTTGCTACAACTCATTTTTGATCAGCTACAGTCTTTCAACCTGGGGTTGGACAGGGAAGGTGTATTACCATCATATAGAGGCTGCTTCATATTGGCAGCATCTGAAAACACCATTGAGTTCACAGCACTGGTTCTTAGATTTCTGTGCCATATGGTACCCTGCTCTCTACTAGAGACCTACACAGCCCTATGGGCCTGTTCCTCCAATAATCTCTTTAAAGTTTATTCAAATTCATATTGATATGGCTGCATAGGAGTCTGGCAGAGAGTCAAAAGATTGGACAGAGCTGGCAAACTCAGCAAGCAGTCAAAACAAAAACCTGGCAACCTGCCAAGATCAGGGCTCGACACAAAGACAGAAATGGATGTCCAGTGCCTCCCATCCACACTTTTAGTCAAATCAATCCAGTGCTTCATACCAGCTCTACATATAGTTGAATCATACTGACTGCGCTCAGAAGAATCTTAAAGAATTAACTCAACAGCTTTTAATCAGTATGTTTTGTTTCCAGAGAAGTACTTACAAAAAGCCCAAAGTGCCTGATACCTGTCACTGATGTCATTTGATACTGAAGAACAAACAATCAGAAGTAATGTTTTTGATAGCTTTTGTTTGGACTGTATGTATTTCTCTTGACCATAAACACTGACACATGAAATCACCCACAGCAAAATAGGTGTTGGCAATTGAAATAATGTTTTAATTACCTGCTTGAATATGTATAGCGGCATCAGTTCTTCTGTTCCTTATTTCCTTGTACTTCCTGCGAGCTTCATATCCTCTCCAGGCTAAAAATACAAAACCATGTGCTGGAAATTACATTTATTTAAGGAAGTGCTACAGAGTCTACAGAGTCAGAGACGTGCTGAAACTTTCATCCCTCCTGCCATAACCACTCCAGCCCCCACCCCCAATACCTCTTCCCCGCCCACCCAGATGTTGAACTCTGGGTTCACGACTGCAGTATTCACATCCCCACAACTTCAAACACTGCTTCACTCGTCCAAATTTTAATTGTCACCATGTGCTTACTGATGTCCTAACCCAAAAGGCAAAGGTGCATGATCATGTCAGCACAAGAACTCCCCTCCTCACACAGCTCCCCAAATTCGATATAAGGAAGCCTGCTAAATTACTGATAATCAGCCTCTCAGGCCCACCCCACAATGTATGTTATCTGGAATTCTGGTATACATGGAGGGGGGGAGGGCATGCTACTGCATTTCATTTATGTGCTGCACACTAGCGTAGACATACCTAACAATATTTTCATTTTGTGCACAGGCATCACATCCAAAATACTAAAATATTTAAATAAAGACATTACCAAATACTAAGATGACACCTTAGAAGTAAATCAATAATATTTGCATCAATTAGCTGGAGAGAAAAGCACCTCCGGTTATTTTGATTTCATAATAAACTATTACGAATGAATAAATAATGTACATGCAACTTAACAGCTTGAAATGCGAAGACACTCAATGAAATAGGGAATGTGAACGATTACCTGACTGTATGGTAACGGCACTATTTTCTCTTTTCTCTTTGACTTTCTTGTACCTCCTTGCCCCAAGCCATCCCTTGATATAGGCTTGCATGACCACCACCCTCCCTATAACTTCTCGCAGGAACAAATTTAACTGCTCTATATGGTAATACTTCAGAAAAACCTGAAATGGAACAACAACAAAAAAAAATCAGTATTACATGCAGGCAGTAACATAACCTCTTGTATTATGCCTTTTCATTAGTCTTACATCAGCCCATTTTAGGGCACCGTTGCTGAGAAAACTAGTAAAATACTGGTTGCTGATATCATAGTAATCTTGTGAATCAAATACTTGCTCTCAATGTGCTTGTGGAATTTCATTATTCTACTGATTATAATCACCCCATTGCAAAATAAACCCCATATTTACCCCCTTTACAAAGTAAATTGGCCAGGGGGATATTTTCAGGTATCAATGGTTTTGAAATATAGCCTTTCTTGACAGTGGGAAGATAAATCCTGGGTTGAATTTGTTTTTAGACATAATATTGTCTAACAGCATTCTGCTGCAGGAGGTAAATCCTACAGGTGCTTACATACACTTTATCTGGGTCTTGAGCAAGAAAATTCTCCTTGTTTTTCCTTTTTGCACTATAAAACAACTCAAGATACTGTATAGCAACCTTCTTACCATCCACTCCATTTTAAACCACCAACAAAGGCTCTTGACAGAGCCAGAAGGATCGCACCTGAAACTCCACAAATGGATAATGTACTAACGAGGCTCGCAGGATGGGCCAGAGTGTGAAGTTTCAGTCATGCCATGATTAAGAGCAGGAGGAACTTCAGGGAGGCACTACCACAGCAGGTACTGACAGATGTACTGTCCTTATCAAGGCAGCCACATGCAGAATGTGCTTTGGGGAGATACCCAGTGCATCCCTCCTCTTGCAGCACTAACTCAGCTGGCTTGGGAGAGAATAGACTCCATAACCTGGAAGGCTAACTGGAGCAAATTCCTTGCTCTTTTTTTCATTCATGAAGTACTTTTCAAACCACTATTAGACATGTTTTGCTAAAAGGATACTATCCTTGAGAAAATGTTAGCACCCTCTACCTTGGTTTTCCCAAGAATCCAGTTGTCTAGTTCAGATTTCTCCAAAATGGCAAGACAGTTTTCTCTGCTACCAAGGGGAGTCTCGTGTGCCTTGAATGCAAGGTAATAATACCTGCAAAACCAAATGACAAAGAAAAAATTGACTTGACAATCAATATGTACTTTCACTGCTCTTCCCTAGCTCAGAGCTGCATCTCTAGAACTCATAGGCCAAATTCTCCCTTATACTCAGTCCTCTTCATAAATCATGACACAGCTGTCATGAATGGATATTTGAGCATATACATGACATAGGAAAACAAGTGGTACCATAGTGGTGACAAGAATCTGCTGCACTCTAGAAATCGCCAGTCGGTGTAATTGTCCATAAAGGTCTTCCACAAACCAATGCAACTTAGAAAACACCCAAGGTTGCTCTGAATTTTTCAGGCGAACGAGTGAATGAATGACAGGGAGAAGATAGAAAAGTGCTAGAAATCAGAGTAATAGGAAGGAAGACAAAAATAAAACCTTTTGCATAACGTGTAAAATAAGTACGCCATCTACAGAGCTGCATGACATACTTTGGCACAGTTACATCTCACTGCAAGTTCTGTTGAATAAGCAGGTGCTCCCTGAGGTGTTCAATGGACCTTTACAGATTTCTGAGTGGGAGAAAAGTCAAATACTAGCACCAAAGAAAGAGAAAAGCACCAAAAGCAAGTTATTCATGACCTGATGCCTGTTTCTTACGAGAAATGCCAAAAAAGGCATTTCAGAATCTTTCAATATTTTAGCTACTGATATTGGTCATTTTTCACAAAGAAATAGAATGCCTGACATTCTTTGGGAAGCATAAATCCACATAAGAAGTCCAAGGCTCTTGAGCTTGTAACAAGACCACTCCTATCAACGGAACTCAGGGGAGCTTCCCATTTTCAGTATGCCTAACAGAAAGACTGACGATTCTCAATCTGTGAAGATAAAGGCCAGCACTAGGAGRGTAGGCAGTACAGCGATACAGTGATACTGACTCATTATTGAAGCTGAAAGGCTGTCACTGTGTGTGAAGAATAAAGATTAGTTTACAGTAAAAAAAACTCTCATATCAATCTTAATTTACAGACAGCAAGATACTTAGACTGCATGAATACCCACCTGTGTTTCGCACCTCCAGAAGAGGTCATATATATGCATAATTAAAACAATTGGCATTGCTATCATATCGGTAAGGATTTTATCAGTGCTGATGGTTAAACAGAACTAGCAGCTATTTTAAAGAAAAAACAAGTGAATTACTCCTCATATGAATGAATAATTTTCTTTACTCACAAGGATTTCTGTGGTTATGATTATGTTTGTAAGTCATTAGGCATGATGTCTTTTTTCTGTTTGATTGGGATAAGCAATTAATTGGAACAATTATGATCAATTTTAGTGGCCATTGGAGCAGGCCCATACTAAACAACATTGACTTTTCTTTTGTCCATGTTCTCTTGAAAAGAACAGCCCCTAACAATTATGTGAAATAACATTATTGTGCAAACAGTTAACGAAAAAGGGATGCAAACATGTTTGAACTGAATTAAGAATGAATGGACCAACCCCTACCTGTAAAGCCACCATGAAGAATGGTTTTATAGTATTTAAGTAACTCTACTTGCAAAGAATTATGTTAAGTAACAGCAAGAACATGTGGCAGTTAGTTTACAAATTTAAGGTTATTTTAGCACAAGTACACTGTTAGATTATAGCAACTGCCACCTCAGCTCTCATTTATGAACTGCCATGTGTTGTCTTGGTCTTTATTAAGTTATACTTCTACAGGTGCTACTCTATTTACATTGTGTTTGAGAGGAACTGGCAGGGTGAGCAAACCATTCGCCTAATTATTAGCACGGGAAAGAGCCATCAGATGTTCTTTAAAACATAAAGAGAAGAATCCAACCAGTGAACCTCAAAGACAGACTCCTCTGTAGCCACATAGAGGCAAGAAAATATCCCACCTCATACTGAAGAAAATATGGAGAAGCAATTAGAAAGAATGGAATAGCGCAAGACTTTTTTTTTTTTTCTCTCCTTAATCAGGAGAATGTGATTTTCAGATATTAGCTCCAGTTACTCTCTAGATATTAGCTCCAGTTGTCACAAGAAAGAAAAAAGAACCACTAAAATAGTCAATAAAGATCAAAGGGGAACAAAATGATGTCTGAAGGCAGAAGCACTGAAATCAGTCCTGGACCAGAGACATAGACATTCACCAACTGGAGACATTGCCCACTCCGAATAATGATAGGAGATTATGTATTACTGAGTTATTTTTAATGCAGTGACTTTCTCAATAACACGATATTGCAAATTCTTTAGCCAAGTCTTTCAAAATACTAAGAGTCATGCCATTTAGTAGGTATGGAGAAACATGGTGTATTTAAAAGAAGAAAAGTATGTTTCCTCCACCTTATTACTGAACTTAATGATGCCAGTTTTCACAATACAAACAGTATTATGAGTTGCACTAATAAAACTCAGATTTAACAATTTCCACAGATACTTGACAGATACATCAGGGAAGTTGCACGAATAGTAAATTGCTGTTTGCTTCAAAAACCAGTTCAGATAGCCATGTTATTTAGACATGTATGTAACTTAAGCAGCTCCTTTCCTTAAAAGGAAGGAAGGATTCAAGTGAGTGGTAATATCAGTTTTCTGGTTGTTCATACATCTTTTAAGGCATGTTGTAGTTGGGAATTTTAGAACCACAGAACAGTTTTTAGGTAGCATGGATGCAATAAAATAGTCAAGGGGGATCTCATAATTTTTGAATCTTACTATCTTATCAATGACATTCTAATTACTGAGAAGTTGACTTCTTATTTGTGACAAATACCTGACTAAAAAGTATTTTTGAGCTATGCAATTTACACACCTGACTATACCGTTTTGTTTATGACAAACTTCAGTATCTTTCAAATGTAGTACCCTCTCCATTAGCTCTCTTTCATGATCTAGAATGTAGTTGCTTTTGGTACTCAGGAAAAAAACATAAATAAAACAATGCCCATTTTTCTTATCAAATCCTGTTTTAACAAATGTTTTTATAAATTTAAATTTATCTGCCTTCTAAGAAAGCAAGCCATTCAGAATGACAGTAACTTTACAAACCATGGGAATAACTTCAGTTTCTGTATGTAAACATATTGTCTCCCAATATTTCATAAAAACTTCCCCTAAATGGTGTTTTTCCAAATGTTTTGATTGATCCAACCACTGCACAGGAGACTCCTGTAACTGGTTAAACATGCTGGGATGTCAGATTTTCAACATAAAGTCTTCCTGTTCCTTTTCAGTTATGTCATCAAAAATAAGGCAGAAATGACTCTACTCATCAGAAGTAAGGTCTAGCAATATGAGACTGGCAATTTCTTTTTGATTATTTCTCCTCCAGAACTGCTTTTGGAGTTTGCATTCTGCACATAGATTAGTGTTCCAAAGCTCAAATCCATGTATTTTTTTTAAGCAAATACTTTGTTTTCTATCTGGTGCCTGTTTTCATGACTGAATCACATAACTACAGATGCACAAGTAGTTTTACTACTACAAGTAGTAGTACTAGATGTGCTCAGGATAACTGTATGGCAGCACAGCATGTGCCACATAGGGTCATCCAATTATTTTACCTAATCTAAAATCTTTGTACAGCAATGGACCATATGGAATACTTTGGAGGAAGGTAAAATGTTTCACCTTAATGTATCTGGTAAAAGCGTGCAAATATTGTACATGGTGAAATAGTAGAGAAAACGCCTGGGAATGCACCCAAAACTTTGGGGTACATGCAACTACAACTGTTCATTTTGATTTATTGTCCTAATTTAATTTCTATCATACTTATGTAAATCTACTGTACAGAGATCACAGAGTGACCTCTATTTACAACATTTCACCAAGAGAAGAAAACAGATACTTAATTTCAGAAAAGTAGAGCTAGAAATCACATTTGCTTCCAGATGAGATGAAAATTTCACAAGTCTACTTTTTTATTTCCATATGTGCATTTGTTATTCCAGCAGAAAATGCAGTAGTCTGGAATACTTCAGTGCTCTTCTATGTTAAGCCAATACCTTAATTTCTATTTTTAAAAATAAAGGTTATGGCCCTTCATGTGTTGTTTCATAAACATACACATATTTGTGCAAAAATACGTTATTTTCTTGGGTTATACATCCTGCTTGAAAATTTCCTACACGTGACACATATTCATCTACTTGTTTCCTAAAAGTACTTGACCAATCACATTCTCAGTAGCAGTAAGACTAAGTAAGAGAAAAGTAATTTCCCCTCAGAAGAACTAATTTCTCAGAGCTAATGAAACTCTGGAATTATGTATTTCTTAATGTGGTTCTTACACTGCACTACAAACTATCCTTCATGGACATGAATAGTATTCCAGACAAAACATACATTAAAATGGGATTAACTGTACCTAGTAGTCATTAGGCATAAACGAACATTTTTTAAAGGTTGAATTTATCCCCAGATCAACAGTTGCAAAGCTAGGACATGCAAAGTTAAGGTTAAATGTTAAAGACATTCAAGTATGCTAAGATATGGAAAACTTCAGAATGATGCTATGTATTAACTACCTGATTATGGCCAAGGCATTTTAGTGTTGGTGGTTTTAGATTAGATAAACTGATTGTAAACAAATAGTTCAATTTCTCTCCCCTCCTTCAAGGGTGAACTGTGGAACTGTTCAATAAATAGCCTTTAAACAGCACCATTAACTACTATACCAGTGTCTCTTACTAAAGTTCCCTTCACATTCCAGACTTAACAGCAGCATCAATTCTACACAATTAACTCAAAAAAGTAATGATTAACCCTTTTTCTCTTTAAAACAAATCTTTGTACTAAAATATACTGGCCTGAGGTGGAGAATGGATAATGAAAAGCATGAAGTGCAAGAGGGCAAAATCCCTTTCTAGCCAGACCCCCAGCAATAGTAGGGAGATTCTCAACATTCCAAAAGACGTTTGTTCCTTCTCAGCCCTGGAGCCGGAAAGTTTTAAAAAACCATGTTTCTAGCACTGAAAGAGCCGTTAAATAACTTTCAAAAATTCTTAACTTGCATTGGTTGTATCTCACCTCTTCCGGAAACTTTCACATCTGAATTTATACAACTAATTACATTTGACTCTATGTTGAGAGTATGAATGAAAAAACGTAAATGAAAAATGAAAAAACATCTAAGACACTCTTGAAATTCAATAACAGATACCTAACATGTATGCTATAAATCATCAGATAAACATAGAATCAAAGAAATACTCTCAGAAAGGCATAATTTGGTCCATTCTGCATATGCAATTCATAAGGGGTTAGCAGATTTTTCACTCCTAGAGGTTTCCTATCTTCTCCATCCCGCAACCGTTTACCAGTGTTCTGTGAATGACAAGAGTCTAGAAAGTATATGTGGAAGGTACAGTAGCTTACCATATTTAAAGTGTACAGGAACATTACACAGTTCTGGTGAAATCTTAAAGCCACTGAAACTAATAACAAACATTTCCATGGATAAAATGGATATGGGGGCTGTTACAATTTTGTTTCCAGAAATCACTTAGGGACATTGGTACAGTGCAGACTCAGAGTTAAAAGTAAGTTTGCATTAGAAATGCATCATTTTAAAAGCATGCATTTCTTTTCTCTGTAGCAAACCTGTTGACTTCTAATTTAATTCAGTGCTTTCCTGATTTTGAATAATAAACAAGTCTATCACCACTGAATTTTTGGGGTTAGAAGAAAGCATGTACTGAGGTTAACATGTTTTACAGGATTTTGCAATATTTGACCAGTTTTTTTCCTAGCTCCACTCAACGCAGAATGTGACTCATTAAGGTCAATGAGGCTTTATATGGTCATGAGAAACGTAACACTGATGGTTTAGAGACTCTGTGTACCAGGTGTACCAAGAGTGACCTTATGCAAATTTGCACTGTGAGACTGAAAAGCAGAACCAACCTCACTGGGATCACTGTTACAGTAATAGCACTGGTACTGCCATGAGCGTATGATCTGAGTAACATCTGGCTACTGTGGAGTAGGTAGTGCTTATAGGAAAAGTCTATCCTGCATCCTAATGCAGTACAAAGAACTTTAATGCAGAGCGTAAACAGGCAGAGAAGAAGAAAAAAGACAATCCTTAAATGAAACTTGTACAAAAAACTTCTCAACACATTCCTACGTGCTTATGAGGCACTTAAAGTATGACAGCATTTAGCACCATTAGACTCTCAAGTCCCTTACCTTTCAACCCATGGTACAATATATGTCACATTACATAAAAGATATATACAGCTGGGTGATATGTGGTGAGGACACACCTGCATACCACATCATGTCATGTGAAGCTCCAGGGGCCTGGGCACTTGGATATAGCAAGGAGCGTCCCATCCAGTAGCACTTTCAGTGCAGGTCCCCACTAGAAAGCACACCTCCCTTAGCTGCTGTGCAGTGCATGGTCACTATGCGGCCCCACAAGCCAGGCACACCTGGTTGCCTGATCAGGTTAATAACCTGTGTTTGAAACCTGGGATTCCAGACTGAGAAAGGGGCCACGCTGCTTCACAGCAAACATGTAAGACAGACACACGATGGCATGGGATGSGAGGCAAGGCGAACAGAGATGAAGTGCCTAAGACTTGACAGGTCTACAGTGTTTACAGGGGCTGCAGATTACATTTTCCTACTTTAAGTAAAAGAATATATATATTTATATACATAAAACAGATGGTTGTATACTTGGCTGAAGAAACATTGTGTGAATAAGTTACAATTAAGTCCTCTCCTCACCATCTGTTTTTTAACCCAATAAACTACCTCCAGGTTTGCAACACTGAAATAATCTGTTCTACACGAAAACAGAAGACAGTAAAGAGTAACATTAGACAGAGCTTTATCTTTTGTTTACCTCCCACCTGATAAACCCTGAATAGTTCCGTTCCCTGCCTTTGATTGTTTTGTCCTCATATTTCCTGCTAAGAGTTTACAAAACAGCATTATTGAACAGGCAGATAAGAAGCACACCTATTTGTTTAATAACATCAAGGGAGAAAAAGTGCTGGCTCATCCATTTTGTTGTTCAGTTGCTCAAAAGGATCAAAATACCAATTAACTTGCTGGCTTAGAAAATCTTTGATATCCTCACATTTACTGACATTTTGAAACTCTTGTTCATACTTGCCTAATGTCTTTTTGATTATGAACAAAGAAGTGCCAATCTGTTTAGCATTTGACCTGTTTTCTCAAACATTTTTATGTATTCAACTACTTAGTTCCTAAAAACACTTGACTAGTCATGACTGTAAGTTGAAGAAAAATGTTTCTTGTTCCATTGACAGCTTTTTTAAGCATTGTTCATTTTTTTTTTCAAGAGCAAAACAGAATAGAATTTGTTTAAAAATAAAGCATGAACTGAACAAAGGAGCAAGAACATCCCCTGTCCCGCCCTCCGATTATATTCTGAACTCAGGAAGTCTTCCATGCTGTTGGGCAAATTGCTAAATCTTCCCCCCGACTTCCCTTGTCTTGTCGACTTTCTTTCCTGAAAGAATTACATCAAGTTGGACTAAAAAATACGGGAGTATCTGACAAGATGTTAAACACAACTTGCCCTTATCTGCAGGAATGGAAAGCTACAGTCAGTGCTGCTTTTATTGCCATTACTTTTCAAGGTTGTACTCAAATTCAGTGCACTTTTGAATGAAAAGAATCTACTGATAAGAGGAGGCCTAATTTCCTCTAAATTTAAGTGGAGTTAATCTTAGTTCACTTATGTGTAAATTGGATAAAAGTTAAGGTTAATAATTCTGCCTTCAGCCTCTTCAGGATGTTGCAAAGATGTGTTAGTGATCACAAAAATTAATCTCTTTGTTAAACCTGCTTTAGAATGGTGTGACCTTATTAAAATTAGTCATGTAACACAAAAAAAAGTTGGGGGAGATCATGTCTGAAAATTAAATTGCTTTGATGGACAAATGAACACATTAGTTATCCTTCCTGGGATATACATCTCTAGTGTTTTCCTATTACATATTTATTTGGCATACTACTATATCATAAAGCAGAACATCTCATAATTTTTCAGAATGAATTGATTAAGCTAGGGTTTATCGTTCAACATCTCTCAATGCAAGGACCACAGATTTCCAAGCCCAAATGACTGATTTACACACGTAAATTTACCCGATCTCTGGGTTTTAGAAAGGCCTGTGAAACTGTTTATGTCTCTTCTTTCTCAAAAACATAATCAGCTCCTTCCCTCTAGCATCATATGAATGACTTGCTTTCAGTAGATTCATTAACTCTGTATCGTCTGGATGAGCAACCTTCAGTTCAGAAAATATCACTAAATGCTTGATTTAGCCATTCACTACTTGTTCCTACTGTTGAGTAGTTGATTGCTTAACAGTACTGMTTCTGCTCCATTATTGAATTATCAATCCTACAGACTGGAAAACAGTAAATACTACACAAAAACATACTTTAAATCTAGAGGAAACCATAATGATCATATAAACATATTGTCATCATAAAGACAATAGCATTTCCTGAATCAAATTTATAACTTTTTGAGATTGAGAATAGTATTAAAGCCAGTAATAGTAGCCATGACAAGGGTTCAGGTGAACAGAGATCTGGTTATAATTCATGATATCGCCAAGATAAATGACTATGAGGCTACAAAGCTATTACGAGGAATATTTCTAAATCTAAAGCTTTTATATCAGTTCATTCTTAAGCATGTGCACATTCTTCATATGATGGCTGAAGGTCACTGACCTTCCAAATCCTTGTATTATCTGAGCATGATGCATAATTTCCACTTGTTGCCTCTACTGAGGGAACCATGGGGACAGGCTTGTTACTGAATACTAAGTGCTCACTGCTGGTCTCATGTTGACTTTTCTCCATTAAAACTCAGATATCTCTTGTATCTCTGATAGTCACTGCTCTCATTAGAGAATCAGACCATACACGTACAAACCAATGTTTGTAGAACTTTCGGTACTTAAACATAGAATATATTTTACTGAATGGAGTTTTAAAACAACAGCCATGTTATGGAAGTCTTACCTTTTCACAAAGTCTTCAAAGAGGATGCGATGAGAATACCCTTTTTGACGTATTTTGACAGTTTCCAGAATTCCAGTGTATCGTAGCTGCAGTAGAACTCTCTCATGAGAAAACGTCAGTGCTTCTCGATCATCGTTAGGTTTAATGCAGCGGATAAAGTGAGGCTGTCCAATAACCATTTTGGATAAAAGATCCATGAGGGAATACTAGTGAGGAAAATAAAAAAGATGCACACACTTGACAAAAAACTGCAATGCAATTATTTAAGCAGGAGATATGTATTTGTAAAAAGTATGTAATGCTTGATTATATTTTAATCTGTAATGTTAATCTGCATTGACATTTTATTAATTTTTAAGCTTTTGGCTAAAACCCAGAACCTATTCAAAGTTTTCAATTGTAAAAAAAATATTATTATTCTAGTTCTTATTTCTTACTTCTTACACCTTTCTCTTCGTCTCTCCTTATGCCACATTTCTGTAGTTGAAGAAAGCCCATACTAAAAAAAAAATTAATTGAAAAATGTCCTAACTATAATTCTACTGTAGGCACATTTGACCAATCAAATATCCCCAGCAGAAGAACAAGCTTTACTGTGAAACAAACAATCACAGAAATTCACAGAAAATCATGGGGGAAGGGCTGCAAGAAGTCATCAGTTCAGTCCTCTGCCCAAACAGAACACTAGATGTATCTGTACCCTTTCAGGCACATCTCTGTTTAATCCATTTTTCAGAATCACTGAGGATATAGACTGCACAATCTCCCTGGACAATCTACTGAAGTGCTACATTATCATGACTACTCATAATGTTCTTAACATCTAACCTAAATCTTCCTGGTGAAATGTAGGCCCATTACTTCTTTTCCTATCCACCCTGGCCATGGAAAACAATTTATTCCATTGCATTTTACACTAAAATGAAAAAAGTGTGATCAGATCATATATATCTGCTTTTCCAATGACTCSTCTGAATACTGATACTTCTGTTCCATCCTCACCTCATTAACCCACTGTACGATAAGTATTTGTTGCAAATACACTCAATCTCCAAATCACATACAATTCCAAGCTGACTGTGGTTACTTTGCTGTAGGCTGCATCCATATTATGGTGTACTTTCACACTCATTCCCCCACCCCACTTTGGTTTGCCTTTTTTTTTTTTTTTTTTTTTTTACAGTTCCTACACAGCTGACATCTGCGTAGTTCTTTGCAAGAGCACTCTAAATCCACACTTGTATTAGCAGACAAGTCTGAATGTGTGTCCTTGTACCCTCCACACTGGGGCAACATCTCAGTATACATCAGCTTCCTCTATGCCTTTCCTTACACTATTTTGCACGAAAACAGGYATTCCTACACGGCATGAAGCTTTGACCCGCACTGGCTAGCACAGCACTGTGAACTTCCCCATTCTGCGTGGTACAAGTGCAGCCCAAGGACCAACTGCTCAGAACTTTTCCACTCTGCAGTGACTGCAAGAAAAAAACATTAACCAACAGCCTTGGATTGGCATGTGGATTTCCTGACTCCTAACCTTCCAGTTCCAAAATTCTCAATGCCTTTTCCTTACCTGTTTGATTTAAAYACACACGCAGAATATACATTACCCCAGACAGGATTACTACTGATAAAATGTCAGTCCATATGATTTATAACAGTACTCCCAAAAGATGGACTGTTTTTACTTATTATTACAAATGACAAATCTTAATCTTTAAAAGTAGGTATGCCTGAGCTTGTGAAAAAATATGAAGGCTTTAGTAATGACACCTATTTTATTTGCACAAACTCAGTTTTCTATTCATAAAGAGGCCTGTTCTAGACCTCCAGCATTTTAGATGGAGATAGTCTAGACTCTAGATTCTGTTATCAATGTACTCAGCAAAATTATAAAAGTACAAGTATGAGGAAACAAAAAGAAAAGGAGCAAAAGAAAATTTATGAGTCTACAAAGGCCTCACAACAGAATAAAAAAATTTCTCTTATTATTCTCTTTGATCTCACAATCCCACAAGTATTTTAGATATATCTATTGCTCTTATCACCAAAATGTTTGTTTACAATTTAACTTTTGTACCCTAAAATAGGAAGCCATAGTTTGCCGCTTCATGTTAGTTGTTTCCTCAGGGTGTCGCATAACCTCCATCGTGTCAACCTGGAAAAAACTCAGATGTTAGAGCTGTTCCAGAAACACTGCAGATCCACCCCACCTCACCCATGAAAGCTGGGTTCAGTTTTTGTTATGGTCATTCCTTCAGGTGTGAGTACTTCAGAGTACTTTATCAGAGGTAGGAAGGCCAGCTTCTAACAGATGCAGGACATGCTCTGATTTCAGAGAGAGCTGTAAGTGTTCTGAATGATTTCACACTTTTGTTATGATAGCATGACACTCAGCCAATGAAGCAGCTGTCAAGATGCAATACCTCATGAACTGATTTCTACAAAGCATTCCTCTTATCACCACTACAATGAACTCCATCAGGTCTTATTTTCTATATAAGAAGAGTTATCATTTTTGTAATGACCAGGAAGTCAAAATGAGCTGCCTCATTTTGCTCACGTATGGAAAAAATGTTGTTGTCAGATAACAAGTGGCAAACAAAGTAGGTAATCTCAGAATGTATAAGTCTCTTCCTTTCTGCTGTTGTGGTTACTATTAATTACTTTAAATTGCCACTCTGATGCCAAGAATTTCAGCAATCTTACTCTGCTGAACTGCCATAGCTTCAAATACCGCTTTTTCAGCATTTCAGAAGAGTTATTTTTAGACGGTATACATGGACAGCAAACATATTGCTCCTTGTATATTTTAGTTATATTGTCAGTACAGCTGTTCTTATCAAAATGAAACCAGAATTTATGAATGAGTATAACCATGGTTACCAATCACATGCAGGTTGTGTTGCTGTATTACAGCTCAACAAAATTAAAGAAAATCAACCAGCATCCTGTTTGCATGGAGCATTAACAACATTTTAGCATTCACTTGCTTTGTGGCAGTTTACCATCTGCTCTGACCAGGTGGCATTTGTATAAACCAGATAATGCTGTTGTCAGCACCTGTGCTACACTTCCTGGACTTTGCTCCATATGATCATTTCCAACACTCACTGACTTWAGACCACTCTTCTGAACACTAAAAGTAATTGCTGAAAGATTACAGTTCTCAATAAAGTAACTGTGTCTCTTACCTTCAGGAGATATTTAGGAGACTGCATGCAAAATATAAAGGAAATGAAGCACTAAGTAGTAATACATCAAGAAAATGGATTTTGTGTTGGGGAAGAAATCAGAAGAAAACTTGTGAAGACAAGATTCAGAATACAGATGGTGCAAAGGGATACAGATTTCCATAAGGGTGACCGTAAAAATTTCAATATGTTTTTGTAATCTGTGATGTTCTAGCCCAGAGTGGTGTACATGCATTAGTATGCATCTCAAACTAACACATGAGAAAAAACAAAAAAGATGCACTTTGATTTCAGTTTTAAGGATGTTAACAGAAAACTCTGTAATATATCCCAGGAAAAATGTCTTATCAGCACAGATAACATCAAACATCTTAAGAGGTCACCTGACAAAGTAAACATCAATGACCTAATCAGAACAGCAGGCATGTCCATGGGGAAGGATATGGGAACGTTTCAAAACTATCTTGGCAAGACAACTGCTTTTTGAGAATTGGTATCTAAATCTCTAGTAAAGGTCAGGTAGAAGACAAAAGCCATACCACCGAATATTGACAGTAAGTTCAGAATAACTGGTAACATTTAATGTTAAAAGACAGACAATTTAATCATAAAGAACACCAAATCAAGGGCAAAACCAAATAGTTTGAGGACTGCACTGAAGCCCAAATGCCCATAAATTTGAGCTTCTAAATTGGATTCTTGTCTGTCTAGAAAAGCAGAGACTCTTAGTGATATTGTTGTTGGAGGTTCAGCACTCACAATCTCTCAGTCATATCTGGAATATCTGCCGGTCAATAAAGGGTGAGCTTATGCTCTACCTTTTGGGCAGTAGGATACTGTAAGCATCTCCTTTTCACAGCTGCTTATTTTCAACAAACCTGTAGAATCTTACAATCTTTGAGACTGCCACTCTGTCAAATATGGTTTACTACAGCCTGCTGGGTTCAAAAGGGTTTTGTTTTGTTTTGGGTTTTTTGCGGGGGTGAATGAACACACAGAAAGACAGATGGTCAGAAACATTCACAGAGGTGATGTAATACACTTTTTCTCAGAAAATCAGCGTAAAACCAGTATCGTGAGATTCCTTTTTCTATGGATGGAGTTGTAAATTCAGATCTGTGCCATCTGTAAGGACTAGGATCAATTTCCAAATCTTTTTGACAAGAAATATTTGAAGTTTCCATTAGAAAAGTTCTGATATACCCTGAAGCTAGGGAGATTTTCCTGTAAGAATTTTTAGAAGTTTTGTCTCTGGTTAATTTATAACATTGCGTGTCTATGAAGCCATGCAGTTTTATGGTAGGACAATAATGGTATGTACCACAGGCAATAGGCTTTATCACAATTGGCTTGGTAGAAAATGATAGAACATAGTAAGAATGTCATGATATAATCTTGTGTTTTAAATCACTAGCTACTCTTTTTAAACTAAAATGAAGAATATTTCAACTGTTGTCACATTTTTACATGACAGTAGTAGTGACGTACAATATACATTTATACGATTACAACTGAAATGGAAAACAGCTTGACCTACAAGACAAACTGTTCTGTCACTAAAAAACATTGCTTATAATAGTTTTGAAACAACATTAAAAGAATGATTTATGACATCATGTCACCTTATGAAGTCACTGGAAATTATCACTTTCACATATTGACCACACCTGCTGCTGGCATGGTATGAAATACTGTAAAACCAAAAAATACATTAAGCAAAAAATCTCATAAATTAAATAATAAATGAAAATTTCCAAACTTCCAAGCAAAACTATTATGTTTGGATTTTTTTAAACAAATTGTAAAATAGTAATTTAAAATCTTTTTCCTGAAGTTGTTTTAATTAGAAGTTTTATGAAATTATAAGGAAGAATTTTTTTCAGCGAAAAACTATTTCAATTAACATTTTCTGAACAGTGCTGCACTTATGCATGTCTTCAGCTCCTTCTTTAAAGATTTGAAGGGTGAGTAAAAACCACTTAAACACTACTTAGTAACTGATGGTGTTTATTAAAGCTCTAAAAGAGAACTGCTCTATTCCATTCCGCCTGTATCAATAAAATGCATGCTTAGAAAGCTTATGCTGAATGTAGCTGGATGTGGAAGACACTGTATGTATAAAACAAGAAAATTGGAAAGGCCATTATCTGTCCTTCAGCACTGAAAGTGTTTATACCACAAAGGAAATAAATCTCTGAAATCCACATCTGTATTTGCAGGTACAGTGAAGGATATAGATGTCTAAGTGACATGAATTACTGTATCAACATTTGAGCATGAGCTCCTAATAATAGGAGAGAATGACAAGAAATAGAAAACCCAGAACATAAAATTCTGTAGACTTTTGAACAGTTGCTGTTACTACATTTGTTTTTAAAAGTTATTATTGTTTGCTTTGGAGGCAACCCCCCCTGCCCCCAAACCCTTAACTAAGCTAACTCTAACAGTACTACTTAGGAAGCAGGGAGGGGGTGTACATGCTATCAGCTTGAGGCACAAGAGTTTTCCTCACAAATTAAGTATACTCAGTTGGCAACACATCCTATTAACTGCCATAAAATTATCCCATCCTTTTGCAGTTACGCCACATACTTTTATGGCAAAATTCAGCAGCGTTTAAATTCTACAGTTCTTCTTTTTAAAGAATAGTGGTTTTGCCAAGTCGTTCTTTTCTGGTCATCTATCAGTCACAAATGTCCCCTGGTTTTTCACTTGCAAATTGAATAAAAAAGGAACAGATCATTTTTTTATTTTGCCTTTCATACTGTTAAATACACTGTTCAAATTTTACCTAATAATTCTCTTTCTAGGCCAAATTGCCAGAGGAAAACTTTGACCCCATTGAAACAAAGAGGAGTATTGCTATCAATGTCAATGTAAGTGAGATTTCACTCCAAAAGTTTGAAGATTAATCAGTAGTAAATTGATTCTTCACTGGATTCTACAACAGGGTCCTCACTAAAACTGGAAACAGTGCTCCCAGCTGAGGTGCATGTTTTCTGATATTAAGGCAGACTCTCATTTGGTAAGAACCTCACTATATACCTACATCAGCTAAGCATCATGTCCATAGTCTCACTGTAATGTTTTATGAACAAGTGCCTGTCTTCAAAGGGAACACTACTAACCTTGATACGTCCAGAACTAAGCTGTGGAGGCAAAGACCTAGATGCTGCTGTCACTCTGGCTCTTGCTTGTGCCAAGTTACCTGTTCAAAAAGAAAGAAATACACACTGGAAAAACTGTTCAAGAAGCTTACCAGGGAAAAATTTGTGTGGTGGAAAATCAGTTTGTACAATAGTACTAAAAATAGCAGACACTACCACACTTCTTCCACACCCCACTCATTACCAATTGTGCCTGCAGAGCATTCAGCACGGGCATGACAGAGTGCAGTGTTGATTTAAAAAGGAGGAAAAAGTCAGTGATAAGGTGGTACGTCACTGACCTTAGCTACTGAGCTGATGAAAACGATGACAGCACAAAGGCATACAGCTCAATCACTAGTAGTCAATTTCTCTGTGACTCATTGAGAGATTTAAAAGAGAAAAAGACAGAAGAAACAATCTTGTTTCTATGAAATCATGTGGATCCTGAAGTGTTTAGACAGCATCTTAAGCTCACAAACTAATGAAAGAGATGAGAAAATGATAAGATGGTATCTTTTTTTTGACCTTTTGACATATAGGCCTGGTTAATTCCGAATCTTATTGTCCCTTGGGGTTTTTAAAGACTGACTCAATTCCTCAGGCAAAAACATATTGTGGTGTCAATTGAAAGGCGAGTGTCTTTTTTTAAATGTACAGTATAACGTGTCCTAAACTTTTTCCTCTGTACTTGTAGAAAGCCGAAGTCATCACAAAATAGCTTTTCAAAATAAGGCTCAGAGAAGAGAGAGGAAGTGATTCAGGACTGTGCATATGCAAGACACTCTGTATATTTCAAAGTTTTAGCAAGTCTAGCACAAGATGTCCAAATGTTTTCTCTGGCTATATCTTCAGAGGCTAAACTGTGATTAATAGCATTGAAAGAACCCTTTGAAGCAGGATTGGTGACATCAAAGCCCTAATCCATGGGTGGCAGGATTTTTATAATGAGTGGGAAGCATTTTAACACATTTCAAAGGATTTACAGCATGAATAAACAATAGGCCTCTGCAGATGTACCACACACCTTTCAGAACCAGAACACATAAATAAGTGTCCATTTTAATTTAAATGTAAATAAAGTGTTAACACTTCTTTCAGATGCTAAGTGCCTTGTTTGCATCAACTCCAGTGTTTAGCTGTTTGCTTTACAGAAAGCCAGTAACTCCAAACAGTCTTCAGAGTTTTGCTAAACTATATATTACATAACTGGTAAGGAGGCACGATGGGAAAAACGAAAACCAAGAACACTTAATCACTGCTAATTATTCCATAAAGGAGCAGAGCAAACCCAGTGTTCACATAACACTGAAAGGAACTTTTGCTCTTACTTTCCTCCAAACAAGAAAAATACCAATCCCCTGAAAACAGTCTGGGGGCCAGCACTCAAACACAGCAATGACATTCTTTGGAGCAATTCAAACATTCTGTATTCATTTTAAAAAGTATTTCTCTTTTAAGCTGCTGGCATTGGGATTGACACAATGCTGCAAAACTGGCATCATTTCCAGATCTAACAGCGTATGTTACCTGACAGTCTAAATCACAGCGCAGAACACAAGGTATGTCCATGTTTTTGGAAACTGCTTTAGGCTATACTGTGTAGATTAATGAGAACTGCAACTCTGTTTTGAAAATTTGGTATACCTATATACACACACGGTATATATAGTACATACATGTATCCCTCTAATGTTAAAATGAGGACTTTAATGAGCAAGTAGTTGGTGAATTTATTTTTCTCTTAGCTGTAATTTTGATATTTTTGTATGTTAGAAATTACTTTTTTGTGCCTTTTATGGCTAAAGTAGACAACCTGGAAAGGTTGTTTTTGGCTAGGCTTCAGATTAGCAAGTCTAAAGCTTGAAAGCCTTGCACTGGAGAGCTGATGACACAACATGGGATAAAAGAGGGGAGTTGGGAGAAGAAACAAATTTGAATCAGATTGTTTAAAATAACTAAAATTTTGTTGCATTTTATAACAAGTTACAAAACTCTAATAACCAAATAAAATTCAGAATTATAAGATAGTTGCTCCAGGTTCACCACACTCACTGCTGGCATTAGGCTTCTAGGGTTCATAATTAATAACCCTCAGATCTCCCTTAGTTCCTCATGGAAAACTAAACCTAAACTTAACATTTCTGATCTGGCTAACCAAGCAAATAAATAAACCTTTTCATTAATCAAAAATCTTTCATGACTTCACAAACCAAAAAAACCCCAAAAGTGGTCAGTTCCTACTTAAAAAAAGAAAAGCTTTACATATCGTGATTTTGTTCACGAGTTACTTCCTTCTAGGAATGGATTCTTATCAGTGCTTATTTCATGTATCAAGTGAATTCCTATGTAATTACAAACTACTGAATTGTAGCATCAGATGAAATCCATAGAAAAAATGTTATTAGGATTTTCTTTTCCAGATCA
The DNA here is from genome assembly GCA_035582835.1 of Phoebastria nigripes. Lineage (NCBI taxonomy): Eukaryota > Metazoa > Chordata > Aves > Procellariiformes > Diomedeidae > Phoebastria > Phoebastria nigripes. The sequence goes on along the minus strand of JAYKAV010003073.1, from coordinate 110,232 downwards.
AACACAAAATGATGTTTCAATAAAAGTTTGTGAATTAGTCATCTCAAGCAGTTCATGTTCAGGAAAATAACTACCTATCTTTAACATGTCTAAGCCATTGAAACTAATAAACAGAACAAATGTGGTTTGAAAATTAGTCTGCATAATAAGAAATGTTTCACCCAGAGTTAGCATGGTGTTTATAGTCAGTAAACATTTGGTACCTGTCCCTGCATTCGATTTTCATTTACAAGGTCATTTATTACTTTACACACCAAAAATAATTAAATGTTATTCCACTTTGTGAAGAACATCAATATTTGAAGAACAAATGTTTTTAGATAATAACACAGCCAGTTAAAACTGCCATGGGTTCCTTGAAAGGTTAAACAGGTTAAAGGTTAAAAGACTGCACTGTGCTTTTCTGAAGTCTAGCTTCACACCTATTATATGGTCAACACTTTAGAGAAAATGCAAGTGACATCCATGTAGACTTAAACAAAGTACTACCTATATTAAATCCAACTCCATAAAATGGACCAATTAAGTAATTTAAAACCCTCTCAAAATTTTCTTAGTTTTTTTGGAAAAGGCATTCATGAGGGAGGGAAGTTAAGGGTTAAAACTAGGATTAATCTTTTAAACATGTCCATGTTTAATTTTATTCACATGCATTTCCTTTTCAGTTCAACAGGACTGCTCATCTGAAAAATTAAGGCTCCTACCTATGTGTCTGCCGGATCAGAGACTAAGGTCTTTGGGATTCGTTTGTGTCAGTGGGGGAGTCAGTCAGCCCCAATGTTTCTCTTTTTTCCCTCCGTTCAGTAAAGTTAGGAATGTCATTAATGCTTTGAGAAGTTTCAGTCATTAAAGTTTGTGAAATGCTCTGAGAGCTTCCAACGGAAAGAGAAGTCGCAGCACAAAAATCTATGCACTCACTGACTAAGCTCACTGCGCCAATGCTCAGCAAAACTCCTTTTGTCTTGAAGCTGTGTAGGAGATCTCACATCTCTGCAAACATATTCTTCACTGATGCCTCATTTCAGCTAGGTGAGAAAGACCATACTGTCAAATCATACTGCAGCTCTTCTAGTATGCAAAGCCAAGCAGGAGAAGTTTTGAAAGTATTTCAAGTATTTACACAGCACAGAAAGAAGAAATGGTTTTTTTTTTTTCAGGTTGGACTTCGGAAGTGCTCTCTAGATCTCAGAAAGGACTAGTCAGCATTCCTGGCTTCTCACTTGCATCCCTGGCACGCACTTACTCTGTGATCTGGCCGAATTAATGATTTGTCCAGCTGTTGACTTTCCATACTAATTAGGAAAAGTACACTCTCTGGCTGGATGTTCTGATGTTACTTACGGTTTGTCAGTGCTTCATTATTATTAGGTGATGGGTTCTGTAAGTAGTATCAAGCAAATATTAGTAATATTAGCATTGTATATATAACCTTATTTTGGTTATGTCTGCAATAGATCACTCCTCCCAAAGTAAGAGCATGCCAGGTAAGAATTACATTAAGCTTTGATACAACATTTAGTTTGTGAAGTGCAAATGACTTACAGAGAAAGAGCCTAATGACAATGTCACCTTACTGTACAAGCTGTACCAGGGATATTACTATTATATAGAGGGCACAGTACAAGCTCTTTCCTTATCCTCATATATTTTATTAATTTCTTTCATGCTTCTGGTTCAGATAAAGAGGGGTTACTTGAAACACCATGTAGATACAGTATAATATGGTCAGAAATGGTACAATGCAGTCATATTTCATTGACACTACTTCTAATCACAGCTAAGCACTTGCACTCCAGAAGAGGTACAGAGTCAGACAACGTCTTTGACATACAGATTCTTCTCTGTCTTTCCTTTCAGTACATTTTATCTAGCCTAAGGAAGTCGACTGCTTATCTCCATAATGCATTTTCATCTTCTGCTACTGTAAGACTAAGCTTTTCTTAGCTCAACTATAAATGAATACATGTACTTTTTTTATTGGGTACTAATTTGAATCTGGCCACTGACTATCAAAACTCTATTCTTTTGAGTCACTGAAGTAATTTAAGCTCATCTTGTGCAATAAAAAGCTAAGAATCCAGTTTTCTTATATACTACACATTTTACACAATAATATATTTATAAAAATACTGTCTGTAGAATACAACTATCAATACTTCTACTGCTGCTTATTCTGAAAAGACAATCACTTTACTTCCTATTCAGAGTAAGTAAATAAAAAATGAGAAATAGTATTTCCAAAATCAGATCCATATTACAAAACAGAATCTGATAACCATGAAAACGTAGTAATAGTGAGGCCCACCTGGGAATAACCTAATTATGAGTAATTGCTTCAGGAGCAAAAAAAATGCACTTTTTGGCCCAGATTATTTGAAATAAAAAATCCATGCCATAGTGAACTGACAAATTCTGATCCTGATTCTCAATTAGACTAAAGGTTTCTTTAGTCTTATTAGCATGAAGTAGACACAGATCATATTTACAGATACTTAAAAGCTTTACATTGCTAGACTGGGATTGGAGAACCTGAGTGTAAATTCAGTGCTGCTATGCTTTCTACTGCATACATCGCAGACACTTCAGTGGTCACTTCCCACATTAGTAAGGCACGCACTGGCAAACACACAGCATGATGTTTACAGCAACAAATAAAACTTTGCTTGTAAGCATCATCGCTGCTATGTTTAAATATTGTTTTAACATAGTAGGTTAGTAGACTTCTTGTAGAATGCAAGGGAAGAAAGACACTGACAGCAGCTGAGATGAAATGAAGGTCAAACTGCCTACTATATTCCAACATATGTAAATGTATGATCTCAGTAAGAAAGGTCTTAACTTTTACCCTTACCTAGTAAAGAAGAACAGATTATGGTATATAATTAGTTAGTGGTATTGCCCAAGATATTTTTAAAACACAACCTTGAGTATTAATGGCTACTTTAAGCAACATGCCCAATTTTCCAGCTAAACTGAATCAGACGTGTAGCCATCTACTCGATTGGGAGTGTGTTCACTGAAATGCAGACATTTCCTGAAATATCACAGGCACATATGTGATGATAGGATACACAAGCAAACTTTATGTGATTCTTAGAACATCATAGTCTCATGACATGACGAAACTTACAGACAGCAGGCAAAGCACATATGTTATAGCCTGATCACCTGATAAGACAGGTTCCCAGGCACAGGACAAGGGAGGGTTCACGTGGTTCTGGAAAAGAGGGTGGCAGAGGGGGAGTGGATTGCCTGCTGCACAAACTCTTTATCTGGTCACAGCCAGGTGGGCATAGGTTGGGCACCTCTGTCCAAATACAGGACTAATGATAGGAGTGGCACACTAAGTACAGCTGAGAGCTAACTATCTGAAGATGCATCTAGACAAAAATGAAAAAAATGAAAAATTGTCTGGAAAAAGCAATTAGAAGTTATAGTGTAAACAATGCTGGAGTTTTCTACTGCTTGATGCCCAGCATTTTCTTTAGTCAGGTCTGTAGCCTGACTAGCTGGAGACCTGACTAACGGGCTGAAGACTGACTGACAGGCTGGCCACAGCCTGGTCTGGTCAGCCTCCCAGTTGCTGCATTACAGAACAAAGTGGCTCAGCTTTTTATGATTTATACATTGTCAGAATACACAGGCCATTTCTTTCAGATATGGTCCTTAGCAACTTCCATCCACATCTTTGGTAGTGTACAATTTGATGCTGTTGTATGTAATCAACTCAGGACAACAAACCTTGAAATCTCTGGGGAACAGTAGACAGTACAGAACACTGCAGTCTGTGTCGTTGGCAAAGTACCTCACCATCAACACAAGTTTTTCTGCTGCCCCAGCAGATTGCCCTGGTTCCTGTACCACATCTGTAACTGAGATTAGAAGAAAACTACAGAGGTGTATTTTCTGTGAAGACTGCATTGTTGAGGAATTCTCCATTAATTTTCAGCATTAGCCAAAACCCCCTTATTCTAATTACCTCTATTCAGGACAGGCAAGAAGTTTATTTCTTCTTCCAGAGATATGTGGACGAATACTTCTAAAAACATGCACAGGTTGAAAATATGGTTACCACACATGCTAATTAAGCTCTGGTCTCCCTCATTGTTTTATGTAACTGACATCCTTTCTCTTGCATGTTACGTAAGATTTTTTTTTCCCCCAAATCATATATGCTTCATCTAGAAAAGTAGAAGTTTGATTATGAAGAAAATGGTAGTTATCTATCTCAGTATTTTATCTATGCTCCCTCACCAACATGAACCAACAGCAAGCATTCTGGTAGCTCACACCTCAGCATCTTGTCTCTTGACGATCTCAGGACTGTCCTCAAACACTAATTAAGCTTCACAGTACTCAGTTTGCCCTGAGGCCAAAATAATTTTCTACAAGAACAGTGAACCCAGGAGAAGTCAAGAACTGTGATTTCCAGCCCACTGTTTGTATTTCCAGCGTATGTTCCCGCTCCATACAATGTATAAAACATTTTATGGTATATATTCTATCACTTAGGACCTGCTGCTGAAGCTGCTCCATACATACACAGTCTGATGAAAATCCTACTAAAGCCAGTGAAGATTCCCAATGAATTCAGTGGTAAAAATTCAGGTATAAAGATGTCACTGAAAGCACATGGAATAAAACGGAGGAACATTTTCTCTGACCTCACTATGACTGTCAGTCTTCTCAGTGGTTAAGACCCTAAGCTAGACAGGATAAAAACAGTGTCAAAACCAGGTTTTGACACTTCAAGAGAACAGCTGTCTTTTGGAAGTCTTAATTTAGGATCAAACATGGTTACAAAACATTATGAAAGTCCCAGGCCTCCCCATTTTTAAAATCTAGGCATTAATGATGTTGACTACTAATTTAATCAAGTCTCAAAGGCTTCTCAACTGAACGTTTGCTCTTCTGGATCTCAGCACTTCCATATATTATCACAGATAGCACAAAATCAGTTATTTTTGTGGTAATTCAAAACATTATTCTCATTTATATTTGTATCTCCACACTTAATAAAACAAATAATACCCATTCATACAAACACCCACAAATGCATTTTCTGTCTTTGACACACGCTGTGACCTGCTGTCCAGGCAGTTCAGTTATAAGCTCTCCTACATCAAACCAAGTCAGGTTGGAATAAGTAAGACAAAGTCAAATAATAAGAGAAAAGATAATGCTGGTTTAGTAAAGTACTGACCTTCACAGTTTGTTTTAAGGTGAAGGAATAAAGAAAATGGATAAAAGTACAAAATCATAGTAAGACAGCACACTGAGAGTACGAAATACTCTGCAACAAATACACAAAATCCAGCACAGACTCAGAGGTTTGTTTTCCACCAACTGCATTAATCTCTTAGATATATTAGCCCCTAATTCAATTATTTTGAAAGAGTGGGAAATATAAGCATGTTCTTTGTAAAGGACACACCAAAAAACATTAGGGATATTCAAACCAGCAAGGTTATCTGAATATTCAACAAATTTATCTGCTCTACAAACTCACTAGCAAATTTAAAAATAATTGCTCTTCTAGGATTTGATCTTGAGAGCTACTGAATGCTTCCAATGACGTAACGAGCATCATTGACAGAGTTTGACCTTACAGCACATAGTGCCTGTAGAAACTGCCTAGTAAACTACTYATTAAAACAACTACTGTATAATGTTCTCTGACTATTTCTCTATTTAAATTCTGTACATGCTGCACAGTGAGATCCCACAGTCTACTAGTTAATAGTAAAAACAGTAACATCTTCTGTGTAATACATCTTTTGCTTCCTCAATATCAACACATTTTGATTTTAATTAGTATACAATGAAGTGTTAAGATTCATTATTGTTCAATACTGTGAGATAATGTTCATTATAGAATTGTGAAGTTAGGCTAGGAACATGAAAATTGAAAAGATATCTCCTCTCTTCTGAGAGAAAGGTAAAGAAAAATTACTCTCAAGATTTGTTCTACAGAGAATGGCCTATTATGAATCAAATCAGTAAGCTCATCAAGATCTGTTCTTAAACTTGCCCTCTTGCACTTTTTTTAGGGTTCAATCTGCAAGCACTTGGAGACAAAAAAAATCTATGCCCTTTGTCCATTTTCAGTACAATGTAATCTGTGAAGTCTCATATTAAAAACAGTGGACTTCTGCTTGGGCAACACCCTTTACCAAACATAAACGTGATAAATCTAACTTGACCCTTCTCAGCTGTTGTGCTTACTGCCATGTGCAATTCCAGAGATTCACTGACACTCTTTATTTATAGGGAATTATTCTCAACAGTAAATAATTGCTATGTCTTATATAAAGCTTTAGCAGGACTGAGACCTTAACTTTGATCTGATAGATGGTTCTGTTTCTAGATTAGTTCCATTTTTAGGGCTATTTTAGGGCATGTTTTGGATCCTACTGCTAGCAAGTCTTATGAGTATCTGCGTACTGCATTTGTCCTATGACACAAAACCTTAGGATATGAAGAAAAAGAAACACTGAACTGTAAAATGCTCAACTGAAAAACTAAATAAAAAGTAATCCAACACTCTACCTCTCAAAATCAGTTAAGCTACATTTAATTTAGTTTACTGATATCCTACATCTGCAACCCAGTAAAGTTCACAATTGTTACGTTACACAGCTGTGGTTTAAAGCCTCTCTTTGCACACAACACACTGGCAGCAAAGCAAAACCAATTAACTTTTATATGCTTTAAACATATGGACCAGTTAGAAGTAGGAAAGCCTCTGTGTCCTGAGTAAAAATATATAGTTTCCATTAACTTGACCCAAATTCTTACAAAATATAAATTCTGATTCATCTTTAAGTAGAGAGATTATCAGTACATTGGCTTTGTTTCCGATTATTTGACTTAGAGTGCCTGCAGTTATCTCTTAAAGGTGAAAATACTAACACAAAAGTACCATTATAGAAAGATTTTATTGTAGTATGAATTAGTAAAATTAAGATGTATTTCAGTCTTTTGCTCTATTGTGATGTGTGGAATTAAGAGAAAAAAATCCGCTAAGCCCAAATGGAAACATGCTATATTTCAGTGCTTAAGTATGACACACACCAAGCCAAGAGACCTGCCGCTATGTATCGCTAGAGGAAGTGCTTGTACTCAATAGGAGTGCACAGTGACAAACATGACAGGTCAAATCATCACTGAAAACAATGGCAAAGCATCTACAATTTCAACTGGCCAAGATTTCACTCTATGCCCAGTAGTATCTGTTCATGGGACTGCAATGCAAGAAAATCCATTTGTTTCCCTCAGTTTCTGACTCTCTATGAGGAATCAGCTGCTATCAAAGTTACAGACAAATTAATATTGAGATAGTACTCTTGTCACCAAGAAGTGGTGAAAAGCAGTTCTTTAATGTGATTTTGCAAAAGGCCCTAGAGGTCTTGTATTCTTTAGTGTGCATAAAGAAAGCCTGAAACATTTTTTTCACATTCTCTCTCAGCACATGGTCCGTTAGTTTTTTGTTTTGTGTTTTTTTTTTATATGAGACATACATTGTTTATAATTACTTTTTGTCTGAGGGCTGTAAGCAGGGCTGGAGAGTCAAAGGCACAAAGAACACAGACTGAAAATCAATACTGAGGAGGAGAAATGACCTTTAGGCAGGCTAAATATAAACAATGTAGTTTTGAAAAAAATCTGTTTTCCTCCTATTTTGGACAAAAAAATTCCCTTGTTAAAGCATCACTATCCTAACTCTTCAGTGAAGGTTGTGAAAACTTTCATCCCAGTTCTCTTTGACAGATTATGCTCAAATATCTAGGCACCATGAATGTGGAGTGTTTATTAGCAATGCATGATATATTGATACTATATCTCTCTGAATGTGTGAGCAATACCCAATGTTACCAAAATTATTAGACATGACGTTGCTGTAGTGATAATGGTACTCAGCTCTGTATTTATTCTACACAGCCAAGCCCAGACCCTACAGATCCTCAGAGCTAGGACAGGGACATTTCCCGGCGTCTCTACTCTGGTGGTAGGAAGGCTGGAGGATCTCCCCTTCCCTCCCTCCAGGTGGCAACGCTCCCCCCTCTCTCCAGCAAGGACCTAAGGCAGAGCAGAGCAACCCTGACAAAAGCTCTAAAGGTCTGTGAGTCACAGAAGGGGAAAAAGTCTGCAGACGTTGTGTTTCAAGAGTAGAGAATCATGTGCTGCAGCTTTTCTGAGAAGATGAAGCCCCTCTGGCACACCTCCCTATCCTGCCAGCATGATCTGGTCAGCTGGGGAACATAAGGTAAGAGAGAGGAAAAGTGGAAGAGGGAGCTGCAGTCTCAAAAAGCCCCAGTGGTGCTTTGCCCAAGCAGTCCGATGGTACCACCACTTAAAGGTGATGCTGCAAAAATTCTTGAATATCAGGACAGTGAGTCAAATGGTCTGAATCCTCACTGATACCACTAGTGAATGTACCAAGGCTCTCCTTAATTTTTCCAATTAAAGCCCTCTTCTCTTACAAGGGGACTCTATTTTCTAGATCATGATTCCTTTTCTCTCTGATGCTTTAGCTGCAACAGTGATAAACTAAAACTAGAGACAAACAGGAATGCATTATATCTGAATGGGAGCATGCATATTCAACTGGAGTAGTGGCAACTTTTTTTTTGTGGCTACTTCTCTCTTATATTTGGGGTAAATTCTATTTTAATTTCAGAACATACAGAATTCTCAGCACAAGAAGCTCTGTCTGTAGAAAAAAGTGACAAATATGGAAGCAATTGGGAGAATTGGTAGGTTAAACCAGAATATGTTCATTCAGTTTTGAGGTTAAAGGTCCCTAGAAAGTGCAAACAGATTCCAAAACATGTCGAACGTGCCTAAGTTTCCACTGAAAGATGACAAAACATGCTGTACACACTACAAAATTAGTGCCAGAATGTTTAAGTTCTGGTGTCGCACTCTCTTAACCATAAATTACTATTACAAATGTATATTTAATGGCCTGCTGTTAATTTCTAGCCCTTTAAACTACACCGTCTGCTACTGTGAAATAGAAGCATTTGTTAAGAGGGGATAAGTATATTTGATAAATTACAGGGATTAACACGATCTTAAATTAGTAAAAGAATTTCGTCTTTTTAATATTTATTTTCTTGCTGCTGCTCAGTTTTTGACAGCGGAAGACATGACAGTTATATAAATATACTTCAAACAGAGGATCTTCTCAGGGTGGGAAAGGCATCTTTTTGTTCTTACTGGTATTTAAGAACTACATTTTCAGCAACTGTCAGACCCATGTTACCCGTCTCAAATTCCCTCTTGCTTCTGGGATAGCACCACCTAGTGACTATTACACATACTGGAGACTGCCACTTGGCAAAAACCACCTACACTGCAAATTCCAGAGCTAGTTGCAAACAGATGTGAGAATGTGCTGTCACTCATCTTCAAACAAAACACCAGAGATACTGGCAGAAGGCTCATTTCAAGTCAGGGTTACCTGGAAAGATGCAATATGGCTTCCATGTAAATTATTAACTTTTGCATCAGTCAGTAATCTACAAAAAGCTGGAGAACATTATATCAAGATTATGAATCTTAATCTGTATTTTTTCTGGTTTGCTTTAGGAATGAAGCACATGTTGAGTGGAGGGAAGAGGGCTAAGAGGCAAGGACAGAGTATGATGGGACATTTACACAGTCACTATTCTTTTGTTTACAAAAGCCTCTTTGTAGAAAGTTAAGAGAATAGCATTATCTTTCTTCACTGAGCAGAGATGAAGCAGCATTGCCAGCGATACCTTGTGTTCTCAGCCAAACCTTTCATTTATCTTGCAAGCTGCCAAAACTAAACCTGGCAACAATCTGATTTTAGAACACACAGGCCCCAACACAGGATGTGAGTGCCAATTATATTAGACAGCTGGAAAATATAGAGCAAAATCACAAAGACTTTTAAAAAATAAAAATGACATAAGGGTTTTAAGCTATTCTGATAACACCATGCACAGGAGCATATGCATAATAATTTTTTTAACAGGATGTCCTGTTCCAACTTGACAGAAATACAGACAACACTCAACTTGCTGTGTGCTCTTCATGGAAAGGTAAATGTTCTATAATGGGAGGCAGAAAGCACGCAAWTCATGTAAGTAGGAAAAAAGGAAGGAAGGTAAGAGACAAAACAAAAAAGTGGAAATACACCAACATGGTAACTATACATTACTGCAATGAAAAGTATCTTCTTACTGAACCTTTTATGCATCTTGGGCAAAATACCCACGTTCAGTGCTGCTGCCACTGAAAATACCTCTAAAAAGCCAGAGGAAGATGAGTTTGCATGAAAGCATCAGCATTCTGATTTTAAAATGGCAATAAAATCAAAAGTATAATATTTACAATAATTGGGACTGATAACTGGGACAAAGCACCTAATCTGTTTCATTTTGACAATAGCTCCAAGGCATAAAATGGCTAGTAAAGAAGCGTGTGGAGGCACATTTGACCAGATGTGAGCTTTCTTTTTGGCTTTGCTTGATCCATCCAGCATGAGTAAAAGTCTCTTTTACCAGTTTAACACGGACTCAAATGTCAGAAGTAGACACAAAGATTCTTTGTTCCCCACTTGGGCACAAACCAATCCTACTCCATCTTAAACTATATCCCCCTCCATCTAAGCTTGTCATAGCTGAAAGGAGAAGCAGATTCCTCATTGGATCCTCACCTCTCAGGGACCTCTAAAAGCATAATTTGAAGGGGGGTAATCCAGAGCCTTCTCATTACAGGAAAAGAACAGAGACATTGTAACAGGAATCTATCCTATGCCAAATATAAACAGATATTTTGCCATCAGTTTTACATGTGAAAAGAAAGCTCCAATATACATTTTTCTCCAGATGTTCTTTTTCTACATAGAAATCTCAAGAGAGGTTAAAGGCATCACCAAAGACCATACCTGGGCTACTGAGGGTCCAGAAATCCCAGACAGAGCTGCTGCACAGGCACAGAATTGCATCTACAGCCCATGTACAATAAGCCTACACAGCACTACCTAATGCATGTACACTTATTTCTACCTAAAAATACAACAACCTCATTTGCATACATCATATCAGGTCACAAGAATTTTGCAGTCTAATACAATCCGTTGCATTTAGATTATTCCTTAGTATTACATCTTTTTCTTACCCGTTATGAAAAAGATACTTTAAAAATGTAGACAGTATTGAGAGATGTGTACATTTGTTGGTTTGTTTGCATGTATACTGCAGAACTATCATTTGTATAGGTTACTGGTATTCTGGCATCTATCCATGGAGTAATCAAACTTCATCTTGCTGTTTTATTTAGCTATAGATCTGTGCACTTTCATGTAAGTCAGGGTCAACAAGCTTTAAATCAAGTGAATTAATTAATTCTAGCAGATTAGTATGTTTTTTATAATTTGCAAGAAACTTTATGTATTGAATCAATGCATCTAAATAGATGCATATTATCTCCAAACCAACTTGATCTACATTACATGATTTGTGAACTGTAAGACACGGTACACAAGAATCTATCAACTGAGAACTGATCTTAGTAAAGGACTAAGAACCAAGAAACTCCCATATTTTCATCCTGCTCTGAGAATGAGTTCCTTCCTTACATGTCAGATAATCTCCCTTTCTCTGGAGTGAGGGATGAATCTCGCTGCCTGGGTTTTTAGAAGAATTCATGTCCACATATTTAAAAAAAAAAAAAAGATCATAACATTTTAGATATCTAGGAAACTTTAAACAGCAGAACTGAAAAAGAATAAAAAGAATTGTCCAGAAACAATTAGAGTTTTAGAGGAGTAGGTAGCTGAAGAGGTTGCAATGTTAGCAAAGCTGTGCAGAAAATACCTGTTTTTGTTAACGGGCTAGAGAACAGTTGCTGAAGAAGTTTGTTCTCTGAAGTTCGCAACACCACCACTACGTCAGCAGGAAGAGTGTCTCTGTTCTTCTCAAGGAATGCGCAGGCATCATATAATACCTGGCAGGGGAAACAGAATCAGAAAAGTTGCCAAAAAGGGTTACCCAAAAACTATTATGTTCTTTAAAATGTGAACTGCCAAGATGACCGGGTAGACCGGTTAGTTTGGCTCTGACAATCCAATGAATTATCTGCAAAGGACTTAAAAGTGTACAGCTATGGCAGTGTCTTCAGAATGTGAACTGGTTATAAACAGCACCTACATTCATAGCGTGTCACTGCACATCAAATTGGGTTAAATGGCTTAAATCATGTTGTATTATGCTTTGTCATGTCAAACTATGGTATGCATGATGCAATATAACAGAGATACCTCATTAAAGCTGAAGTTGACAGTTTACGTGTGAAATAAGAAATGGTTCTCAGGTGGTCATTATCTACTTTTTGTCTGCACCAAACTTGTGATCTATAACTAGACCTGTTGGAGGAACAGGAATAAGTTGCACATCTAGGTACATTAAAATAGGCTTCTCACTGCTTTGAAAATGATAGTAGGAAAACAAAACATTTATCTATTTCAGTTATTTTAGTTGGTTTTATTAGAAATTAATGCCTGGCTATTTGTATTCATGTAAGAATCAGTTAATTTTGCTTAACTTTTTTTTTTTTTTTTTAAATTGCAGTAATTTTTTAGACCTGTTTTATTATCACTAGCAATATTGCTTTCTAGCCTAATTCCACTGGAGTCCATTAGTTTACACAGAAACTGAATGTTCTCCTGCAACAGAGAACTGGCCAGTAGGTTTTTATGACTTGGCCATTTGGGTACAAAGAATTTACTAAACCTGTGTGAAATTTTACAGTTATTCTTAACAAGCCAGAAAGCTGGACGAAGTTTACTAGAACATATCATAAAATTTTGGAGTCTTAGAATGAGCCAGAGACGAGACTTCATTGATAACTATACAAAACATGGCTATTTCATTTTGATTTTGTTTATAAACAAAGATTTGGACCTGAAATCACAAGCAAAGCTCACGTTATGTGAAACAACTGGACCGTTATTCCCCATATAAAATAATACGTGAACTGCTGAGAACAAAAGAAGTTAGGTGCTACAGAGTACAAGAAAACATCTGTGCTAGCTAGCTCCAGTCTTTCCAATGCTCTCTATAGGATTTTAAGTTCTATTACAGACGCTGTTTTACACTGCATTTTATCTGTATACTTACATACACTCACACACAGAACTACTGTGGCATTCACACAATGTTAACAATCGCGTAGCCTGTTCTGGCTCCACAGAGTTGCTTCTTTGAAATCATTGTAGTAAGGGTGTTTCTCGTGCCAGATTTCTTTCAGAATAAAAGGTGGTTACCACACAATTTGTGAAAGAGCCCTAAGGATAGGTTCTAAAATGGACTACTACACATGAAAATTTTATCATAGATTCTAGGTTTCCGTAAACTTTATCATTTTGTCTCTTAAAATGAGAAAAAAAAATCATAAAGCAGAAACTTTAGATAAAACAAATAATGACCATACCACTGTTATTTGAACTAAATAAAAATCACATTACCTTACCTTTCCAGCATAGTGCTGAATACCAAATGACAGTTCTACTCCTTTTGGTCTCCAAAAGTATTTGCATCGTAAGTTATCTTCAAATTTATCTAGACATTGAGAAGAGACATTGATATAAGTGACTTAGAGTGCTAAGTAAAATCTTCATCCTAATTAGGGACAGTTTGCTGCTCAAGAAGCCAGAACTACTATAAACACATATATTATCAGATTGCTCAGAAATAGCTGTGTGCCAGCTTCTCTGTGCTTTCTTCCAAGCTGCCACTTCTGAATGGAACAGATCATTCTAAACTAGCCCAGTAAGACTGTCTTTCAAATCCAACTGTTTGTGGATAGTTTTGTGCATGGAAAACTACCAAATAAGAGGGGCCAATGAGAAGGTGTGATGACTTCTCATATTTTGCTATGAATTTGCTTATACGTATATATAGGGTTTGGGGTGGGTTTATTTCAACTATGTACATTCAAAGCTGTGCATATATCTCGCTTGCTTAAATGCCTATTATTTGTATTTTCCCTATCTTCCTTTCCCCACTCATTTAGCTTTGTGCATCATGTTTTAAATATATGTTAATGTCTTCAGGCTGGGACCACCTCTCATTTACCTTTGGACTTCCACAGAAAAAGAGGCTTCTATCTAAAACCTCTTCTAAAGAGGCTTTCTGTTTCCCGTGACTACCTCCAAAGAGCTGACAGAAAAAGAAACACTACTTTCTAAGTAAAATGTCTTTTATGCCTTGTGATATTTTGTATGCTCTTTAATATTTTGTAATGAAATTAGTGCTGATATTGTAAAACTTGCTATTATATTTCTTTATCTGAACAAGCAACTAGAGACCTGAGGCTAGAATCAATTGATAAAATTCTCTGTCATGTTGTGTAGGTCAGAAAATATTATCAAAATGTTTTTTCTAATGGTAGAATCCATTAATATTTTGTGTTAGGTTTTTCTTTCTATTAATGTTTAATCAAGCTTGTATTTGAAGCAAATAGAACTAAGTTTGGAATTTCGGGGGGGGCGGGGAGGAGGGTGGTGGAATTAATGATTGTCTGGCACATCTGGAGAGGGCAAGATATCTCACTTTGCTGTCTCCTTGAGGGATCCTGCAGTAAGACTGATCGGCACTGGACCAAGGAAAGTATCTCTGTGAAAGTGTAAGTTCAATATTCAGTATTAACTGATTTATAGGACCCACAGGGAGGCACACAGCTTTAGTACACAAATGAGGACTGGAATGAAACCATAGCATTCATTCTATCTGTGACCTAAATTCAAGTTTCAACTCAGCCTAGCAGAAGTGAAAAATCTTATACATATATCGTGCAATTTAACAGGCAGCTGTTATTTTTCTCTAACAGTTTGAGTCTCTGCTGCACATTCCATTGAAGGAACTGGAACTCTCTGTTTCATATCGCAGGGAAAAATGTAGCTCTAGTAAATAAAAGCAAGACAACAGTTTTAAACATGGCATGCACTGCACGTTTTAAAGTTGGCACCGAGATTTGCTAAAATATACGTAAAATATGCATGAAGGAAGGGAAATATTCAGCCAGATGGCACAGCAGAAATAACACACACTTTCTATTTATGATGAGATAATCTGGAGTGAAGCAGTATTTTCTAATTGGATAAACATGGGCCTAGGAGCTTGGGAGATCTAAATTTTACTCTCGACACTAATGCTGCTCACAGGGTGGTCCTAGACACAAGATTCTACTATGTCTCAGCCTTCCCTTCAGTAAATGGGGATAAATGCTGCTTGATGTACCTCACATAGAGGGACAAGACACAGGTTATTTCCTTGTAACACTGGAAAGACAATAAGCCCTTGACACCTGATATATAAGATAACTTTTGCAACATAAAAAGAACAGAAAACACGTAAGCAGAGAAAAATGATGAAGCACAATGAAAAATATACTTAAAATGTCAAATGAAATGGCACAGCATCAGCAGGACAACTGGGCTAGTAAAACTTGAGTAAAGATGTCATGCCGCCCTCTCAAAATATATTTGCTATTTCCCAGAAATTTTTTTTTGCACATACCAACTAAAGTTAGGTCTGTTGCCTGAGGAAATYGACTTTCTTCATCTAGTAGAGACAGGAGACCCATGGGTTTCTGGAGGAACATATCTAGAAGTGGACGGTTGTCCTCATACTCCACTGTAGTAGCGTCAATTCCCTCACTCTGATATTCCATCTACAAAGTCACCAGCACAGTTTTAATATTGAACCAGTAAAAGCAACATCATTGTTAGGACATTTATGATGCACAACAATACTCTATAGGCCCCAACAACATTATTTACAAAACTTCAACTGAACAATGTCATTATCTTGCATTTAAAACACATACCCATTTTATAGTTTATAATGTACTCCTGAATATGATCTATGGTTCAGGACGGCTGATTCAACTAGACCTCATCAGAGTTGAATTTACCTGCTCAAGTGCAAAGATATGTTGATTGAAATAAAACTGGATCTGTTCATTAGCAATATTTATGCACAGCTGTTCAAAGGAATTTCTTGCGAAGTTCTCAAATCCGAATATGTCTAGTATCCCAACATTCATCCCATTTTCAGCATTACTGCATGTGAAAATACAAACAAAATTCATCATGGGCAACACCAAGTTAAAATAAAAATAAACATGGTAATTAAGATTGCATAATTGATTCAATCTGCTGCAAAAAGAGAGAAGAAAAAGTGTTTTTGAACCTAAGACAACTTGTGCATTTGTTCAGCATTATTAACATTTTTGTTTTCCACTTGCTTCTTGCAAATTTCCATGAAGAAGGCAGGAGAATCATAGGTACATAGTAACAGACGCTTAGCAGCCATATTAAAACAAGTGGTTTTAACAGGCAGATCCCAAATAAAAATCTATTGTTTGCTCCTCCAGGTAGACAAAAGGTGTCAAGATTTAATAGTATGTTTTTGCTATACTCAGTCAGAAGGGTAATTACCAAGTCTGCTGCTGCTACAAGCTGGACTGTTAAGAGCCCACGTGCTAGCTCAAGTATACTTATACCACAGTCACCACTAGAACTGCAAGTATGGATGAGGACATGCCTATGTGATATAGTGCAGTGCCAAGTAGAGATCTCAGAACAGAGGCATTTTCACATCACCTAAGGGGTTCTCTAGTTTCTAAAAATCTCTACAGCTACTTGAAAAGACCAAAGCAGCCAGATCAGTACCTGGCAATGAAATCATAAAGATGCACAATGTGAACGTTTCTGTAATTATGAAAAATAAAAAATCATCACTTACATCACAAGTAGCAGCACAATAATAATCCGAGATCTGTATTTATTACTAGCTTACAAAAGCAGAAGGACTGTAAGGACTGTGACTACATACTTAAGTTTTTCAGTGTACTCCAATTATTTACCAGCCTTTGGTATGCTTTTAATGTTCACTACATAGGAAGCATCTTTTTAAAGAATTGTACAGCACTTTAACCGCCCAATTTCCATTGACTTCAGTAGCTAAATTCTACTCAACTCTTTGAAAATGTTGGGGTTAATGTCGTGGAAACAGAATTCAGTATCACAGCATGAAAGCCATTTTGAAGCTTTAGCCAAAACAAACACAGCACCCTTTCTGCAAAAGCAAAAATATACAAATGGATGAACCCATCAAAGACATATGCACAGTAAATACACGATTCAATGATGTGTAACTTGCCATATATTTTTATCTGGCTGAAGGAGCGTATTAATACGATTTACGATCCAGCTGAAGAGCCGGCCATAAAGTGCTTTAGACATGGCATCTCGCACGTCAGCTGCTTTGTCCACGGTGTTTGTTCGGATAATAGTCTCCCCTCGTGTTACAACACAGTGGGAGGTTAGGGCCTCTTGAAGTTCTTCTGAACCAATACTTAGTAGTGCAGCAGCTAAAAGACAGTGGAAAAAAGATACACGACTGTGATTATGCAGTGGAAATCACCAGCATTGCCCAACTGTTACCACGAGTTAGAGATTCTCACAAATACAGTCAAATTGCATTTACAGTACCGAATGTTAAAATGTATTTACCATTATCTAAGGCTTCTGGGTTGGGAATCTCACTTTTATCTGTTTGGTGTTGTGAAGAAATGGCAGCAAACTCAATATTTCCAGTATTTAAGATTCCAGTCAGAATTCTGTACACTGAGTACACTTCCTGTAAAAGATGACAAGAAGCACTTTTAAGGAATCCAATTAGATAGATAGATCATATTTAGGCTATGAAAGAAAAAGGTGGGCATTGGAATGGCTATTAAAGCTTGTAGCTTGCTCGGAGACCAAGTTCTACAAATTCAAGTAAGCTCCTATTGACACAGAAAACCATGTGATACAGAATTGTGAATGGACTTGCCTGAGTACCAACTGAGACCTCAGGCTGGTCTTGGCTTCTGAGTGTGTGGTTATGCTTTCACAGTTCACTTCTGTCATAAGAAAGATTCTGTGGCATAGGTGTGTATTCACAAAACCAAATGGCAGCCTGTGCACAGGCAGCACTGGAGGTGGTTTTTATAAAGAAGGTCAATAATGGTTTAGCAACTGGATCTCTTACCTCGTCAGTGAATCCTATAATTCTAAAGCAATGCTGAATTGCTTCAAATTGTCTTCCATAGGAATCTTTAGTAACAATATCATCCATTACTCTTCCAGTTTCATTATCAATATATCTAAATATAGTGGGAGAAAGAAAGGACCACACTAGCAGATACGCCAGTACAACCTCCAGTGACTTCAATGCAAGTACCTCAGTAACTGGAAAAAACATTTATTTCAATATCTTCCAATTATATACTTTGGTGCTAATTCAGGAGAAGTTTTTGTTTCTGTTGCACTAACTTTTGCTTGTTCTTTGTTAATAGCTATTATAGTGTTACCAACATTTCACACACATCCCCTCACCCAATACAGATCAGATGCACCCAAAGTACAAGTACCAATTAAAAAACACAACTCCACAGTATATTCTGGGTTCTTACTGAAGCATTACAGTAACAAATCATAAGGTGATTGTCCCGATTTGAAAGTATGACAGAATATCTACATAATAATAAGCTTGATTCTTCCTCCTCCTCTTTAAATAGTTCAAGTTCTCAAACAAATACAAATAATGTAATGCCTTATTGTCCATCCTCTTCTTTGCTTGGGAGGATTAAAAAAGATCCTTAAGGGATGGAGAAGGATTAAGAGAGATTTTAAGGCATCATACTGAAAGCAAGAGCTGATCAATAGCTAATTACAACGAACAGGTAAAACAAGTGAGTGATAGTTACCTAGGAGGCTTTTTATCGGGAAGTCTATATTCAGAAAGTTTCTTCTGATGATAAAGGCCAGCATAAATATAATAAAATATATGGAAATTTTTCTCTCCCCTGGAAAAAAAAAAAGTATCCTTTTAAAGCACACGTTTGTTTATTCTTGTGGCATCTTGTACAATGTAAAAGTAGAAGTTCTTATCATGAGCTCACTGAAGTAGGTAGCAAATCTCCCACTTGTTTTAATGGTGTAAATGTGTGAATGTTTTAATGTGTGAAACACAGAAAACCCAGCCAACCACAATATTTCTTCAAAGAATGGAGCAGCTCTGGCTTTCACTCCAAAAGAACCTAACTGACTATTCTTGTCATCATAGCACTGTACAAAGGATCCCTGCTTTAGCAGAAGACATGAAAGCATTTAAAATAAAGAATTTTGGAGAATTAAAAGAGAATCCAAACATTATATAAATGTGAAAGGACAGACAATTAATATACCTACACAGCCTGTTTTATGACCCTTGATTTTTCAAGTAGATATTCAGAAATCTTTGCCCCCATTACAGCTCCTGTGGGTGTAAACATCATTTCCAGATATTTTCCAAAGCGACTTGAGTTGTCATTGATGGCAGTGCAGGCATTCCCAAATGCTTCAACCAGAGGATTCACCTGAAGAATTTTCTCACGCAAAGCACGGTTATTGGCCTTGACAGAACAGATACAGATCAGAAGGATCATTAAAAGAATATATTGCTTACCCACAATCCAATTCTTGCTTCAGAAGCATAGCATCCCTTTCTTATGCTTGTATGTGTTAACCTTTCTACTTATACAACAACAGGGCCAACAAATTGATGAGGAACTCTCCCACAGGTAGGAAAAAACAGATTCTTCTTTCTCTGCAATTGTTCTGCCTCTGAGGTGTCATATAATTAGTTAGAGCACCAAAACCATCAAAAACTAAACACACTTAAGGTTAACCTTACACACTTGATTTTCCTATCATTTTGCACTAATAGCATTACTCATAACATTTAAATGTGTAAGAGCTGCTAAGATCAGAGCCATAGCAAGATCTGTCATTCTTCATTGTATAATGAACAACAGTATATGTGATAAACACTGTAGATAACTACAGGCACTGAACACTTGGGATCTGGCACCTTCTCTTTAAAAAAATATTGAATGGCTTGGTGTGGGTCATACTCTAGTATCTTAATTCAATACTCTCACATGCATGATTACTCCGTCCCTAACTCAAGTGGGACAATTCACATGAACAGCTTTAAGTATTAAAGATTAAATAAAGTGGAAATTGGGGGTGGGGTTGGGAGGATTTGTTCATAGTTTTACATGATTGGTTAAGAAATACCTTTCCCAAGAAGGTCAAATGTTGGACGATCAGATGGGCACTTTCTGTCTTTCCAGCACCACTTTCCCCACTGATGATAATGCACTGAACACACAAAACAAAACAGTTAAGTGCACAGCTCACCACAGGGTCGATTTCAGCTATTACTGCTCCTATCTGTTATTTAATGTTTAGTATCAAGACTACAAAATACTTTAAGGTATTCAACTCCCTTCTCAACTCCCAACTCCCTACTCAACTCCCTTCTGAAAGGAAAGATCAGTATAATAATTGTTTCCCTAGATTACTAAAATGTGTCTCACAATGCCTGATAGCAATGTGCATATGTGTGAAGCAGTGATTGAATTTCTAAGGGCTAAGACACATAAACGAGTGACCACGTCTACAGGCTAACACACGCTATGCACATATGCAGCTTGTTTCAAATGCTTAAAACTCAGAAAATTGCCACAGCTCAGTTGATGTGACATAATTCAACAGTGCATCTGAGCTCACTGCATTGACTTCATATGAATTAACATGAAACACAGGGTACAGCTGTATTTAATACACTGACCAGAAGTCTGCTTCTGGCTTTAAAACTAATCTTAAATAATTGCTGCTGAGTAGAGAGGTTATTGTGTAGGTGATGCTGATATTCAAGCTAGAATAGCAAACTAGCATCTAAACATTTCAGAAAAATATGCATCTGTTCATTGGATGATTCTCGGAGAACATAGCCATCTTCTTCCTGAGTCAGCAGTCCTTAACACATGGTATTTTATAGGCTCTCCAAATGGCTTCCAGACTCGGGGATTAGCGAGAATGGTCTAAATCACTTGGTATCCTCCTCTCTGCTGTTACGCTTCATGGACAAGATGGAAGTAGAAAGCCAGTACACCCTGAAGGCCAGTTCACACCTGAACACTGAAGTGTGAACACTTCAGGTTATAGCAAGTAAGAATTCTAACAGCATTTATTATTTTCCCATTTTTTCATGTGTTCTACAGATCACCAGTACAAATATTAGTCTACTTATGGTACAGTATCAACTGACATAGAATTAAGATGTTAACACTGAGCAGTTACATAGATTCATGTGTTTTTATGCAAACACCTGAAAATTATTTGCACCACACTGTGAACATACAAGATTCTTGGCTGGGAGAAGATACAAGGTCCTAAAATATTTGATGCAATGACGCTTCATATAGAACTGCGCTTTGTGAAAAGGTTTGAAAGATGTAGCAGTCCTCTGGTGGTGTCTTGTGGTGTCTTACAGCATGTGCAGGGATTGACTCTAAATAATGTGTGCAATATGACATTTGAAGCTCATTTATTTGCTTCTTGTTGGGTATTTTTGTTCTTCTTGGAAACAGATAACCCAATGTTGGATTTACAGGGTTACGATAGCTAACTTAATTGTCTTTGTGTGCCTAGAGAAGTCATGTACAACAGTTTATACAGTTAAAGCCCATGAGTTCTTGTAGAACTCATAAAACTCTTGTAGAACTGGCCAGAATTTGACTTTAGCTTCAGGAGAAATGTTAGACCTGGAGTCAATTTTCAGGCTTCACAGGAAAATACAAGGGAAAGCTCAATGGATAAAACAAACAGAATCAATACATTTTTGATCTGGTTATAGTGTTTATCTAATGCACCTTTACCTGAAGAACCAACGTAACATTGGCCAGGTAATGGAGATAAACATGCTCCTGTAATCCTTTGCAAACAGAAAATAGGAAACTGGTTTAGATCTAAATGCAAATTACTTCTTAAACAGGTATGAAACATATAATATTAAAGATGTACAAAGTTAGCCTGACGGGCTGATGTCAAAACTAATTTTTTTCGCCAGATCACAAGTTCTTACGTAACTTATTCTACATGAGTACTTGTTTTCTTTAATGCCTCCATCAAAGAGCATATAAGCCATTAAAGAAGTACTAGCCATCTCAGGCCAGTGTACTTCTACATACTCAGTAGAACTCCTTTTTTCTTCATCTTTAATATCCCTTTTATTTGTCTTCTTTGCTTGGTATTTCCTGATTGCATGGTTTTTATTATTTTATTCTGCTTTTGTGATTTTAAAAAAACATTTTCTATGAATTATTGTGATGTGCAGGGTAAAATCAGGAGGATTTTATAAATAAAAATAATTATTAGCTCTCAATATTCATGTACATATAGCACATCAAATTAGAAAGAGTACAAAGTTACAATCTTAAGAATACAATAAAAAGAAATCTAGCTTCTATAGCATGGTATTTCATTCTCATTAAAATCATTGCTATATAATTGGATTTGTGTCCTTATTACATTTATATTAGACCTATCCTTAATATATTTTATTAAAAAAATAAGTTAATGTTTCCTTTTTTTTGTGACTTGTAGTTAAAGGAATTGATTATCCATTGCTTGATAGTGGCTTTATGCAATGGAAAAGTGTCTCAAACTCTGTTAATCTGCTATGGCATTGAGACCCTCCTATTTTACACAGGTGTAAATTATTACAATACCTAGTGCAAGACAGGCTAGAATCAGAGTGTGCAGCAACACTGCAGCTGGTATCAACTGCCAGACTTCACGGGTGTCCAGGAAACTATATTGGTCAGGTAACCCTATCATCTTATTTGAACTTTTAGTCTCTTTTATGCCACTGTGTTCTCTTCAGAATTCCCAAACCTGACTAGATTTCTACTCCGGTTTTCCTGATGTAGGAATAAAAGGCTTAAAGAAAAAATTTCCCAAAGTACAACATAACAGAACATTAGCCATAGCCATGTAGCATAGTGGCAGTACGATTAGTATGAAATCTAAACCAACATGAACAGATTCTTACCTGATCTTTGCTGAATGTAACCATACTTTGGTAGGCAGCATCCGCAGAGGCAAATATGTGGGGGGGATTTGATGAACGCTTCACACCATGGTAAAGCTTGGAGAACTAAATTTAAAAAAGAACCCACAATAGTCAAAATATGCAACTTTTAGCTACATAATTAAGAACTGAAAAGAGGATAGTGACTATCTTCTGCCTGTTCAACAGAAGGTAGTTGCCTGTTTTACCACAGATTTTCCACTGAATCACCTGGAAGAAGAGTGGTAATTCTCGGCACTGCCCAACTTCCAGAATACAAATTACAACATCTAAAATGCACTCCAACGTTTCCCGCACAAGACAGTGAAGAGAACTGTATCACACGGAACAGAATTTCAAACACAAACATTCAACCAAGGAAATACCCAACCTATACAAAAGAAACTTCAAAGATAACACTGAATCTGAAATCTGGCCCCTCTACCTGCAACCCTGATTTAGGCACCCATGGAGACTAAGATTTATGGCTCCACCTCTCTTCATATTTGTAGGGAATTAAGCTGCCTCTATCTTTACAGCATTTGATTCACTTGTTTCTTTTAAGCAGCAGATGATGGCACAGGACATGTAATAACCCAATAGTCAGAGCAATTCTTCAGGAAGCAACAGCCTCAGCATGAGGAGGTTCATATAACCATCTTCTGTTTCCCAGAAAAAAGCCCTAAATGCCAGAGAAGAGGCACAGCTGTGGCTGGGGTAATCTTCATTCCTCCTGTGGAATTAATGCCACCAAGCAGAAAGGAATGAAATCAAATGAGACCAAATTAAAAAAAGAAAAAAAAAAAAGATTTGTAGCCACATTTTTCTGGAAGAAGAAAAGACTGCAGTTTAGTCTGCGCTCCTAGCTTCCAACATTACTTAAGTATTCTAGCTAGTGGTGTTAATACAAAATGTAGAGTACTGTCCACAGCTTGGAATCTCTCTTACCTGGGGAGAATAAATGCTGAGATTCTGGAAGGGGTTTAAGGCTATTAAAATGTCTCCAACATAAGTATAAATTTGTAAGTCAGCATAGCGTTTCTGCAGCTGATGGATAATTGTATCCTGAGAAGATTACAAAAAGTTTGATAGTTAAACAGTATTTTCCCAGTTAGGAAGATTTTTGTAAATATACTGAGAACACTGATTAAGAAATACTTATTATAAGTGTTACAAATTATTTTTCAAATGCCAACACCACAAAACCAAACAAATATTTTCGAAATTCTTGCTAATGCCATAAAACTAAGTTAAATGGCAACTCCTATTTCCAGATTAGTACATATTTTGTTATACCAGCCTGAGAAGCGAACCTTCTGAAGAGAAAATGGCCATGCACATTATTGCTGCACTTCATACTACATTTCCATTTAATTTTTTATTTGACCATGAAACAAGGATAATAATTTTTCAAGGATTAAATTTTAAGTGGTAGTAAGAGACTGTTTTAAACAGGACACTAGCACAATTTAGTATTATGTCTTTTTTTTGCTGGCATGCAATTTAAGGATCATCAAAGCAAAAATTTACAGATATTCTGCATATAGGTGATATAGTGAAATATGCAACTGATGTTGGTTTATCACATTTTATCCAGAAGCTGTAGATACCATATTACTCTATATAAATTCATCAATTTTAGGAAAAATCACTTAAATCTAGATCTTCATGACTAAACTTCACATTCTAGGAAACTCACAAAACAATTTAAACTAGCATCACTTGTAATTAAATTCTTCCACGTAATAGGATTCACTGCTACTGCTTTTATGTCACTATATAGAATATTAATGAAGTGATGATAGCAGATTCGTCACGTGACAATTCCTTTGCCACGGTGAGACAAAAGCTTGCAAGAAGGAACTCTTCTCATTCTGTTAAAAGAAGCCTAAAAAGCAGAAACAGGCAAAATGTGAGGCACAATTGTCAGAAACTGCTACTCAGACAGTACAGTACCTCATCCAGAACTTCTAGATTTACCAGGTCGTCATCTAAAGAGTACTTGTCAGCTCCATCCACATGGTAAGGTCTTCTAGTATGTATTCGTTCATGCCTGGAAGTTTGTTAGTAGAACACCAGTGTTATAAAACTGTATCGAAGACAGCAAACATTAAGAGGCAATGCTCTCTGAAATACATATTTTTGCTTGAAATATCCTTTTATAAAAGCAGTATGTCAGCTTGCTGTCCTGTGTAATATCTGTTTTCTCTTTCACAATATATAACCCTATCTATTTACCAATGCTCAGAGATGAAGATTTATCTGTAGGCTTACTACTCTCCACTCGCACAGTAAAGTATAAAAAATTCCTCCCTCTTTTCCCTTCCCTTCTCACTCTAAGTTAATAAACTACCATTCTGTTTAATTAAATCTTCCACCCACATACCCAGCTCATAGTATTGTCATCTAACGAAGTTATGATAAGCAATAAGTAGTATAAAATCCTTCTGTTACCTTGGTGTATGCCTAAGTGCCTCCTCAGATGACCCTAGATCTGGCCCAAAACAACATTTTCGAACCACAGCTGCCATCAGACTCTAAATTGTATGGATGTTCAGTCAGCTTGTCCTCAGAGATTTAAGCCACACAATAAGCAGCAGAGACAAACTGCCACATAACCCCTTTATAATCAGATTATACTGAAAGAATCTTTGAAAATGCTGTGTATATGTTTTTAAACAACACATCTCGTTGAAACAGGGACAAATCAAGAGGCTGTAATATGTCTTCCACAGAGGGGGTGAAATATGAATGCTGTAAGCACAACTGGGCTTTTCTTTAGAGCAAACATAATCAAAGCATAGTAGGAGGACACCCACCGAGATACAGTCTGCATCCTGCTGAGTAACATTTAGCATTGATCCTCAATGACAGTCCTCGACAGATTGTTTCTGCATTGGTTGCCATGTAGAAAGTAGGAATCACATGATCACACATCCCGAAACAATGCTAAATATTGTATCAAGCACTAACAGAATGGTACTATGACTTGGCAGGAAACACTGTTCATCTATAATGTTGAAGGTTAATATGAAGATGCAGCAGGTCTTTTTTTCTTTAATTGTATCTTCATATACTCATGGAATCCTGTTTCAAAAATGAGCATGAGGCTTTTGCTCTTTTCCCCTTTATGTACGCTTCTCCATTTGAAGCTAGTCAGCCTTCATTCAATAAAGAGAATGTTTTCATGTCCAAGAGCTATTATATCATCTGAAGAATTATTGCATGGAAAGCCTCTAACAAAGAGGAGGGAGGAGGAGTGTTAGCTATGAGTACAGCTTCACTGATAATTGTGAATCACATTTAAAGATGCTAATTTTTTTATGTCTATTTTTATTCATTTTCCTTATTTACTTTTGGCTACTCGATGAGTTCTGGAAAACTATTCTGTAATGGTTTATTTGAATTGTAACTAAATAAAACCGTGCAAACTGTTTTGTCAGCTAGGAAATAAAATAGTGGGAACATAGCAGGTTTTGCTGACAGTCCCACTTACATTTTAGATCCTACATTCCCAGAGATGGTAGTTTGCTTGATGTTGTACATACAAAGAAATGAAAGGAGAACACAAATAAGAAGCTAGGAAAGAAAAGTTGTTACAGTGGGTATTATTTCCAGTGGGCAGCATGGAGATCATGTGAATTTGTTCAAAGTTCCATCCAATTAAATTTTCCATTTTCAGATCTTTGATTATGTGGTGAGTTGTCAGTTCTTTTTGGCTTTTTTTTTTAAGCAGTCACTATATTCAARAACATTACACTTTGCTGACAAGCCAGATCCTCAGAGGAGTAGGAATGCATGTAAGTGGCCTAATGTACTACTGTTTTTTCTAATTGTTGTTTCCATTTCAAACCAGAATTCAGCCTCTTACTTCACTGCAGAGAAAAATGCTGTTGTAAATAATGTAAATCATTTAGAGATGGGAGTACCCCTCAGTCTACAAATGAAGCAAATATTTTAACAGTTGCTTTACTTCATGGAGATGTAACAAAGCAATGGCTAGACATTTTAGCTAACATAACTCATCCGTCAAGCTTTTTCTTCCTGGAGCAAACCATCATAGCCACAATATTATATTGCAATAAGCTGCAAGTACGGATG
Source organism: Phoebastria nigripes (assembly GCA_035582835.1). Taxonomy (NCBI): domain Eukaryota; kingdom Metazoa; phylum Chordata; class Aves; order Procellariiformes; family Diomedeidae; genus Phoebastria; species Phoebastria nigripes. Next base: position 83,146 of record JAYKAV010003073.1, on the reverse strand, counting down.
TATCTACCAGAGGTGTTGGGAGGAGGGGGAAGAGGGCACATTCAAACCTAAGCATCTCTAATTGCAGAATGGCTTTGTAAACTTATCTGTTACCTGATTGTGTATTAAACTCCCACTGTTTGTTCTCGTTAAGTGATAAATGAATCCATTTTTTTATTGGAAAGGGTTTTTTTTTAACACTATGTAAATAAATAACTAAGGAAACTGGTCTTAGTCAAATATAAGTAAAACATATACACCTTTGCGCATATATTTTCTTGTGCTTAACTCATTTTCCTAAGTACATGATTAGGAAGAGGATATTAGGAGCATAACATCACATTAGCTTCAAATCTCCTGCTGGCCTCATCAGTTTTCTACTGACCCTACGTCCTGCAGATACATTGACAGAGTGGGAAGGAAGAATACATAGAGCAACCTTTAATTATTTCCACAATTTTACATCAGAAATACAAACTACTTTTAAAATATTTAAAAAAAAAATTCTTAAAAAGCAGAAGGAAACACTCTTAATTGGGGAAATAATTGTCGGTATATTTTTTGCATTAAAAGTAAAATTATCAGCCATTTTTTCAATTACCCTTCCTTTCTGACAACATATAAAATGTACAAATTCTAAGCAAAAGGATAATCAAAGGTGTTAGGTTATTTGCCTTAAGGTTCCAGCAATGTTCTGAATCACCCCCTGGAGGATGTAGTCTTTTCACTGACAAAAGAAGTGGCATAAAGGGCCAGTCACTCAGAGTACCTAACCTTATCAAACCTGAAGAGCAGCATTAGATTTATTCCAGAACTCTAGTGACGAGCACCATCTGTTGAAAAAAGTTCTATGCTCCCAAGCACCTTCCCTTTGCCTTTTTGTCAGGCAGGGATAGCTGGAAGGGACAGAGTTCTCTTGGATTTTGGAGGAGGAGCAAAAGGCAAGAAGCATTTCTCCCTTGGGAGAACAATTCCATGAAGAGGATGGGAAGCATGAATTTGTTCTACTTGTGGGGAAGAGACAGTTTGAAAGAAAATAACCTCTTTTTGTACTAGACACCAGCCATAGTAATAGAAGTGCATTGTAAATAGTTACATGCTCATATGAACCCACTATCAAGCTGATGATGGGGAAGGAAAAGTTAGATGGACCACATAGACTTCTAGATTGAAAAGTCATCTTGCTGGTAGGTCCAACCTGAGGAAGAAAGCAGCATAGACCAAGAATTTTTATGTTCATTGGGAAGCTTCCTCTCTGATTTCTCTCCCCTCCACCCCTAACATTCTTTTATGAATGCCTTTATTTCAGCCTCTTGGTGCAGTTAAGCATTTACATTACTGGGTTTTTTTTCTAGGACTCACATAGGAAAAACTGCTTCTGTACTTGTTCTTCTTTACATTATTGCCAATTGTAAAATGAATTGCACCCAAACTGAGATTTACAAGAAAAATACTCAACACAATGAGAAAGAAAAAAGCATGGAGAGTGTGCTACTGCCACACAGAGAAACACAGCCTATTTCCTGTGCATTGCAAAGAGTGAACTTTGCTCCTGTACACCAAGTTTCAGCCTGGAGTAATTTGTTGAAGCAAGGTCATAATAGAAACACTGACACAGCCTTAATTACAATATAAATGCTGCAGCCACAATGAAAAACTGTGCAACCTCCAGTAAAAACACATACACTATAATCAGACCAAGGATCACTTTTGGGGGCCAGAGTAGCTTTGTGATTTAAAAAAAAAAAAAAAAAAAAAAAGTTTTAAACTAATTTGCCTAATATTCATATAGATGAAGGTTAGAAGAATTGCATTAAATTACATTGTGTAGAGCATCAGAGGACTATTTCTGGTTCTGTTTCTGTTATTATCTCTGAGTCCAAAGGAAATTACTGGCTGGATGCAATCAAGTCTCTTGCAGTTAATTGCTTTCAAAACTAAATGTGAGCTGGCAGAGAAGCTAGATATCTGGTTGTAAGAATTACTTCCTTGGATGGACCGCTGCTGTAATCCAGCTGGCTAATAAGAAGGGTGAAGCTGCCAAGCCACTGTAGTCTCATCCTAATATCTGACAAGGTAGCCTGAACATACCTGCCCTTCTCAAACTATTAGATGCTTAGATTTCTTTTTGCTTTTTTTCCTGGCTTCTTCAAGTTTGATTCTTCCTGATGCACAGATTTGCATTTTATCCTTCAAAATGCAAGGTTTCGTAACTGTTCGTCATTACAGAAACAAACTTCTAAATGGTGACCAGCAGTAGCACACTGACCCAGCATGACCCAAAACAGTAAACTCTGAACTCTTTATTGTCTACAGTAAACTTGTTTAAAACCTTATCCATGCAAACGCTGAAGTTTTTTCATTCTTTTAAAAACTGAAACTGGATGTTGGTAGAAGACCTTTTCTGGTTGATTCCTATGAAGAAGCCTATTTACAGACAGGAACATAAGCTACCTAGTGTGTAGGAAAACATCCAAGAGAAGAATGAGCCACGTCTGGAGTTGGCCTCCTCAAAGCTGCTGATAACTGGGAAACTGTCACTTTGAACTATATAACCAAAACCATTTGATACTTGATCAACATTAACTCTCAAACATCAAATCAATTATAGAATTTTCAGGCCAGGAGTTATTAATCACTTGAGGAAATATAGAAGACCATGGCTTCGCTCAACTTCAGCTACTGTGACATTTGATAGACAGGGCTAGCAAAATAAATGTAGATGGCAACTGGTGATTATTAAATATTTTTTTTACCTCACTATTATTACAGACTTATCTACTGCATTTCATATAGCTGCCCCACATTAACTCCCCCTAAAGAACAGCCAAATGCCACACGGAGACCCACAGTATCTCAAATTTTGAAAGACGGCTTATAAGAACATTACCAAAGGCAAAATTTTTAGAATGCATTCTGTGATGACTCTTCTTCCCTTTTTCCAATTCTAAGCTTTTAATCATGTATTTTCCTCCTTGACGTTCTGCTCCTCCACCACAGTCAAAAGGCAGTTAATAGATCTGCTACTACATTTGAATTTCTCATATGCTGTTGTGACTTTGCTTTTTTAGACTTTCTCCTGCATGCTATACTGGATAGAGCAACCTGTTATTTTAAGATTGTTCATAAATAGATAATTTCTTAATTGTTGCACATTCAAAGGGGGAAAAAAACCCCAGAACATTTTCATTTCATTCACTTTTGCTGATAGTCAGTACTTTTCAAAGCTTCAGTTAAACATTAAAAATCCTCCAGTTTTCCCTTACTTCTACTCACAAGCCACTAAAACATTTTATATTTTTCATTCTTTTATGGAATAAAATGGAAAGTTTACTTTTTTGAGAAAGCCTTCCTAAAGGATGCAAGATTTTATCATCAAAATTTATGCAAGAAGGGCTTGGACAATAGACAGAATATTGGGGTTCCAAATCTGAGTTTCCCTTTTAAATGTCTCCATGACAAGCTCCATGGTATTTTTAAACATTATTTATGGAACTTGAGATACTGCCTAGCTTAAAGGACTTTGGAAGTTGAAAAACATATGTTTTTCAACTTTTTCAACACTGAACCAGCTGCCAGCTTTGCCAGGTTTAGATTAAGTCCTGACAAGGACAAAAAACCAGGGATAATATTTGATGTTTATAAACAAACTCCAAAGAACATGCCCACTTTTTGCAGTACACTTTGCCAATGTAGACAGCACAAAGGGTCATTTAACATTTAGGAATATTAGGAAACAAACTAAATCCCTTCTGACTTCTTCCTTCGGCAGGCTGGCAATCAGCCTGGATGTTGGAATCTCTGGTACTATGAATCAAAAAAGCAACTGACCACACGAAGGAGTTCAAGAGATCAAAAGGCATATTTGGAAAGTGAGCAGCTCTCTCTTATAATCTCCCTTAATGGATTATCAAACACAAACACTGTTTAACAAAACTATAATCTACACAAACAGAGCAAATGTTTACTGTTAAGTAAGAATTAACAATATCCATAATCTGTAACGTGTCTTTGCCTAGAGTCTTCCCAGACTCTAGGGCAGAAAGAATGAAAGAAAAAATGGCTAGAGCTTCAGGCATTATGCATGTTTCTCTTCATTAACAGGTTTACAGTGACCAAAGGTATAGTACGGTGTCCTGGTTTTGGCTTGGATGGAGTTAATTTTCTTCCTAGTAGCTGGTATAGTGCTGTGTTTTGGATTTAGTATGAGAATAGTGTTGATAACACACTGATGTTTTAGTTGTTCCTAAGTAGTGCTTACACTAACTCAAGCACTTTTCAGCTTCCCATGCTCTGCCAGGTGCACAAGAAGCTGGGAGGGGACACAGCTGGGACAGCTGACCCCAACTGACCAAAGGGATATTCCATACCACATGACATCATGCTCAGCATATAAAGCTGGGGGGAAGAAGAAGGAAGGTGGGGACATTTGGAGTGATGGTGGTTTGTCTTCCCAAGTAACTGCTATGCTTGATGGAATCCTGCTTTCCTGGAGATGGCTGAACACCTGCCTGCCGATGGGAAGTAGTGAATGAATTCCTTGTTTTGCTTTGCTTGCGTGCACGGCTTTTGCTTTACTTATTAAACTGTCTTTATCTCAACCCACGAGTTTTCTCACTTTTACTCTTCCGATTCTCTCCCCCATCCCACCTGGGGGAAGTGAGCAAGTGGCTGTGTGGTGCTTAGTTGCTCGTTGCGGTTAAACCACGACAGTCCTTTTTGGCGCCCAACATGGGTCTCAAAGGTTTTGAGATAATGGCAGATTTGATTGGAATGCGCTAGATTTAATTTATAGCTGTTATTGCTGTTTAGCTATTAATTGGCAGGCTTCTGTGCTTGCCATGGGGCTTGCTTGCCTTACTGTATATTAGAGTCTAGTGCTTGTTAGTGCCTGCTTTTTGTTTTCACTGCTTGCTGTACTGCTGATCATCTTAGTTTACTGTGCCTGGGAACATTTTGATAACAGCAATGGCCATGTGCCTGGGCTGGGAGATGGCCAGGGCATCGCTGATGTTTCTGTGCTGCTGTACTGGACAGGCTGGAACTCCAGTGTGAACTCGAGTCAAAGGGACTGTGACCTGTGGATGAGTCTAAGCTCACTCAGTGTGGTGCTCAGTTGCCGGCTGGGGTTAAACCAGGACATACGGCTTTACAGAACAAGTAAAAAAAGTTCTTGCCTCAGACAAACTGCTATCTATTTTTTGTAGGTATAATGTATTAAATAAAGCTATTAATAGCCATTTCATAAGTAGAGGAACAGAGAAATATTGAGGATAAGTGATATAACAGAGGTTACACAGTAATTCGGAGAGAGAATGAGGAATAAAACACAAACCTCTACCATGTTTTTATATTATAATTCAGAGAGTGCCTAAATGTTCTTGGTATTTTACTGACATGCAATTGCATGAATCTCTATCTTGAAGAACTTAACCCTGAAATACAGCAAGATTACTATCAACTTGACTTGTGTACCCTTTTTTTACTTAGAGAATACAGAATTAGCCACAAAGTCTTTATTAACACTTAGTTGTTATTACTGTACCAAAAACATTTTTATAATTCTGCTTATCATTCCTGACCAATGTTTGCATGTTCTATTGTCCACACCTTACTGTAACTTAGATTCCTACTTTTTTCCAGTTCTGCAATTTAATGCTACCTCATAGGTACAAGTCTTTAGGAATTAATTACATTTTTTGTTCTCACAATGTTATTATGCATGAGGACACTATTTGAATAACCTGTGAAAGCACTTCACAGTCCTTGTGTGAGTACAGGATTGGTAAAGAAAAAAAAAAAAAAAAAAACACCAACAAAAAACACCCACAAAAAAAACCTAAGTGAGAGCCTGTGACAGCATCCTCTCTGATTTTAAGAAATGCTTCCTGCCTAGAGGCAGCTATATATTGATGGGAATAAGAGTGCTCTGGCTCTCAAGATGAACTACAAATCAGTATCCATGTGTTAAAAAGTAATGATGTATTTGACTTTAGAATAGATGGGAAAGAGAAATTCAGCATTGCTGGAATGAATATATGTGAAGCAACATTCTGATGTACTAATCTCTATTTTCTAAGGATTAAAGAACTTCTATAAAAATAGAACTAGTGGACTATTTAACAGTGCATACATTTCTTAAAATTAAACTTCATATAACTGTTTCTATGGCAAAGCCATTAATGAAAAGTATATTGTTGTTAATTAGCATTTATGCCCTGGTATTGTTAGAAACCAGACAAAACACACACATAGTTAACTGATAATTTATAAAAGGGATATGGAGAAGAAATAAAGATAATACCCAGAGCTCATCCTTCTGCAGCTGTGACATTGGACTTTCTGACAAAGTTTTTCCCCATGACAGTATAAGAAACAGACAATGCAGGAGTGGAGTGCTGATGCTGAAATTTCAGCTTCGCTCAAGACCATGGCAAAACTCAAGGATTTCAGTCTAAAAGATGCCAACAGATTAAAAAAGAATCTTCTTCCTCATTACAAGTGTGGAAAGAGGGGTATCCTGGCTGGGTTTTCTGAAACTGAAAACACCTATTTGCATAAGGATAGGAGATATCTGCATCTCTCTGATGAAAATAATTTAGGGAAAAATAAAGCTCATTGAAAAGTTTCAAAGAGCATCTTTTTCAGTAAAAAAAGCAGGAGCAATTGTTAATGCCATTTTTCATTTTAAAAGTCATCTCTTACTAGCATAAACCTTTTCTTTTTATTATTAATTTCTAACCTAAAGGAAATAATAAGAGTATAAAGCTCTCTAGTAAGTTATCTCATGGCAAAGTGACAACAATATGTTTGTCAGCAACAAACTGATGATAGCAACAAATGTGTGCGTTAGGAGGCTTCTCTGAGCTCAGCAAGGACAATGAAGTGCCCCTTCATTTCAGAGGTATGAAGAACTGTGCTGAAGTTAAGCCTAGCTATACTGCACACAAAGAATTTTACAAATGAAGAATGAAAGAAACTGAATTAAGGAGATGTTTCAGTCTGTGGCTCCAGAGGTCGACCCATATGATCCTGCCAAAAGGGGACAGCCTGCTTCTTTCTACCCCTCTCCCCCATATTCCTGGTCATGTGAAGTATTCCCTCCTTTACTTCAGCTGTATCAGTTGAGGCACCCCTCTGCAATCACTAACAGTAGAAAATGATCTGTGTGTTTCTGCTGGCTTAGTTTTTTTCTCTGACTTTAGAAGTTCTAGCTCAGGAGGTTTTAACAATCACCAGAGCTGCAATAAAAACAGCATCATGAGCTTGTTCCTGGGAGCTGTGGGAAAATGAGAGAAAGAAGCCAGTTCTCTCCTTTTCAGTAGCAGTGAACTGCTAGATCAGCTTTCCACATCTCTCTATCATACACTCTAAATCAGCTGTACTGACTTTCTAGTCTACAAGCTTGCTCTCAGGCACAATGACCTTAAGTGATGTCCCAAAATAGGCAAAACTGGCATGGCTCAATTGGAAAGAGAATCCTATTAAAAAAACCACAGGTGCTGAGTCAGTAAAGAATCAAAAGATGCAAATGCAAAGCACTGATGCTGGAAGACTTTCAAATGAGACAAAACCCAGATATCTCCTGATCAGTTGTCATCACCAGTGACTCCCTGGATTCCCTCACAGTAGAAGTGCTGTTAACACCAGCATCCTGATGATTTTCCAGTTTCTGGAAATTTTCAGCCTGTGCTCTGAGAACATTTTCTTTACTCATCTTTTAAATGATTGATCTGTAGTGTTGCTGTTCTCCTAAAAAAGGGCATCTACTCTTCTTTATCTCTGAACACCAGGGAATTAATGCGTGTTTCATTGTACCTGTCATGGGCACATCAATAAACAGAAAAAGCATACGCATACATCCAATGATATAATAGAAAGGTTTTACTCAACATGGGTTTTAATTGGCCTATTTACTTTGAAGTGGTGACTATACATTCAGATGACTTCTACAGATCACCACAAATGAATGCGAGTAAATTTTTTTTACAGTACCATCTGGTCGTGTGTTCTTCTGCATACCAGATTCTGTATTGAAAATTATTTTATAAACACATTACAGAGTTTTTAAAGGCTTTTAATTGGTACCTATTTTCCTAGGGGGTACTATCTCCCTAGTACAGAGCCAAGCTCTTTACTGTTATGAGACTATGTCTATTCTCTGGGGAAAATTATAATTAGATGCTCCTGGTCATTGGTTCTCTTGTAATAATCTTATGTTTGTAGTCCAGTATTAACTGTCTGGCCCACAGGCTTGGTATTTTGCAGGGATATGCTTTTGCAATCTCATTAAAGTTTGTACCAATTTGATCAAGTTTCAAATCCTTGGAAAATCAGCACTTCTTCACTCTCAACAATATGTTGTAGATTTCAATGGTAAATGATCACTAAATTTTTGTCCTCACTGAGCATGCTTTCACCCCTGATAAAAGTGGGCTGGTGCTTCAAAGAACAAGTAAGGATACCACAGTATAATGCTACAACAATCACAAAGACATTCTTTAATAGCAGTTAGGCCCATTGGCTTCAAAGTGAAGCCAATAGCAAGGCCCACTGGCTTCAAAGTGAAGGTAAAGACGACTATTTCTCCAGCAGCCTAATCATGTCTCCTGTATTGTTCACTGGCAGAGGAAGAAGCCACTTAATTCAAAGGCATGGCTAAAAGCAAACCAAAAGTCCAGAAAAGAACAAGATGGGTACGAAGAGTCTCCTGAGAATAGAGCTTTAAGAATAGAAGAGAAACTATAACAGACCTGGGAAAGGTGAATTCAGTGATGAGAAAGAACAAGAGGGCTGCAAGCTACATTATCAGGTGAGGAGGAACACCAAGAATAGAGAAATGCTGGAAAAATAGAAGAACCTGGACTAGGACTTGCTGAAGAAGGTGGTGATTAGAAACAGAAGCTATTGGAGTGGTAGAGGAAGAAGACACAAGAAGCTGGCTCTAAGAGGAGAACAAAGCCTTAAGGACAAACAGAATGAACAGTGAATGGAGACTGATGGGAAAGACGGGTCAGGTAACAACCTGGGACAAGGAACCTGGGACTAGTTGGCCAAGTAAATCTGGGAGCATCAGGGACAATAATAGAACTTAGACTGGTAGGGAGATAAGATTAGGACTGAACCCATTGCAATAGAGTCCCCTTTACCACTGCAATCTGCAGGTGCTACTGCACACAAGTTGCAAATAACCACTCTCGGCAAACAAAGTATTTAAGATGGGTTAGGTGGTGACAGGATGGACAAGGAGTTAAACTCCCTTAGGTGAGTACTGATTCATACTGGGGGTACTGGGAAGCAAAATCCTTCCTACATTCCAGTCATGCATAAGCATAAGGTACAGAAGCTTGTCTGTCACAGCACTCCCAGTTAATATATGGATAGGCTTGAGGAAAGAAATGCTGTCTTGGTCTTGATTCCTTCTCACCCCACGTTATGGAGATAGATCCCAGAAGAATGTATTGGAATGAGGAATCCATTTCAGAGCTCCTCTTAGCACAAGGATCATTTCATTCTGTCTATATCTTCTATTTGGTCAACAGCTGGGAAAACTCTGATACCTTTCGGGCCAGCCAACCCGCCGCTGTAGGCAATCATCTGATCTGTGAGGTGTTACGTGGGGGAGGTCTGCTTAGGAGGCTAGATGAAGCAGAAACTTCTACAGTAACACTGGCATAGCTCCCTCACCCGCAGCAAGCAGTTCCTGGTATATTTTTCCAGAAAAGAAAAAAAACCAAACCCACAGAAGTCAACTTCACCTTGAAACTGTACTTACAGCTATTCCTTTATTTTAACTTGTACATTTTTGTTTGGGCTTTTAGCATTTAAGCTACAGAGTCTTATGGCATATAAGTATATACATGTTTATGACTTATGAATCATGACATTTAATTTTCTTCATCAACATTAGCAGGTGTTTGTTTATAATGATGGGCCAGAGCTTATCTCACTCTAGACAAATTTCATATTACAGAATGATTGCTGAGCTTGGGAAGGTGTTTTCATTTGCATTTAATTCTCTTTTGAAACAGTGAAATTCTGCCACCCTCTGGACAACAACTAAATTAAGACATATTCACAATCAGCCTCAAAAGTAAAAAATCCCACTGCTGCTGATAAACATTCGTTGCTTTTCAAACACATTTTAAAATTAATTACTAGGCTGAATGAAAAATAGCAGTTACTATTAAACTACAGACAAAACAATTACTTTAAGTACTGAATAGCCTTCTATTCAGTATACTATATTAGTATATTAGATACTAGTAGTATAGTATCTAATCAAACAGTAAACTTTAAAGTGTTCTGTTCTTAACCTTTTCTAGCAGTCACTTCATTGTTCACAGTTGTATTTTTAAAGATCTGCTACCAAAATATGATGTAATTTTTCATCATGCCAATACGTATTTCCACAAACCAGAACATTCTGGAGTTATTAGCATCTCTGTGACTGAGTCAAAAGTGAATACATATAGAACAGAGTTCAGTGGGAGAAAGCATGCTAAGGAGAAGGTTGCATTATGGCTGATCAATTTAGTTTTAAAAAGTATCAATGGAAAAACATGTCACTTGCATTCACATGCAGCAGGGCATGCAGCACTTATTGCTAATACTACTGCTAGTCCATGCATTAATATCATCATTTGAAACAGTAAATGTCTGTGCATTCAAAGTTTCAACCTGTGCTTCCAGGATTAGCGTGGGGAAGGAGGGCTGCAGCATCTATGTTGTACAGTACCTTGTTTTGGCTATGGAGCCTAGCTGCTGCTGTTCTTGGATGAGCTCAGCCAGCTGTTTTTGCAGAGACATATCTTTACCATGTACTTGTTTAATAAACGGATGCTCCAAAAGATGGGTGACTGAAGGACGCTTTTCAAAATCCTTGATAAGACACCTGTGACAGAGAAACAGTGGTCTCAGGCAATGATGTTATTTCATTACAGCATGATTTGAGTCGGCTTACTGTGTGGCTGTTATTGTACAGTAGTTTCTTTTTCCACAAATTTGAGTTCCTCAGTATGCAACAAGATTCTTCCTCCACATTGGAATAAATCTGGCATAAAATGCTTAACTAAGTTCATTCACCCTACAAGTATACTAGTATAAAGGCTATGAATTTGAGCTTATTTAATCTCTCTTTTTAACTGTAACTAGCTTAATATGAAAAAATGGCATCGTATCTTGTAAGTGCTGTACAGTTAGTATACATTAAACATAACCTAAGATGACTAGACAATACTTCATTCACTTTAATTTTCTACCTATTCTCCAATGAGAGTTTGACTAAGAACTGTAGGATATAGCCTATTAAAAACCACAAGTGAAACCTGTGATACAACACTAGTCAGAACACTTTGATATAGAGCTTTGTTTTGCTTTTAAAATGAATGTTTCAGGTAGATCTTCTATATTGCAATGATAAGTGTTAGCATAAAGATCACTGAAAATTCTGCAAACCTACATAATTCAGACTGGAAGAGAAATGAATGAGTCAGAATTAAATGCTAGCCAGGGTACCAAAGTTCTGTCTGTGATAGGAACAGGTGATCTAGTATTGAGATACATCCTATTAAATTAGCATAAAGTAAAGTATCATGCTAATTTATATAATCAAGATTTAAAATTGAGGAAGCCATCATTAAAGTTGAATTCTTTTCTGTACAATAAAGCTGAAATAATACAGTCCAAACAGAAGAATGATCTAACAGGATTAGACTGCTTTAAAGTACCCTCTAATTCTTTATATTAAAGTATTCTGTTTATCTTGCTCAAATAATAATATTGACATTATTTGAGAATGTGAAAAAGCAACACTGCAATTCAGTATATATCTCCCTTCTAGCACCTATCATTTCAGTGAATTATAGCCCAAGATGAGTTTATTTGATGACATGCATTCGTATTACATACTTCACAATTACATCTCATATTTGCTGATATTAAGTGATACACCTAAAGTACTTCCTTAGCAGGGCCAAATATCACAAATAAAGATTATCTTTTTAGCCAAAAGTTCAACGAAACTTTAATACTTTTTAGAATAATTTATATTCTAGCAGTATCAATAACAATTTGCAAAATTTAAACTACATCTAAAAAAAAATCATACACATTAATTGATTTCAAATACTACCAAACACATTAGCAAATTATTAAGTTTAGCCTCACCTCACATACTTTACTGAAGCCTAAAGTCTGGTCTTAAAATGATCCTGAAATATCTTTGAACATAACTTCAATACTTTAGGTTCCTGAAAACCATTTTCCCAACCTCTTCTTGGTACATCTAGTCCAGAAAAGACAGTCTGTAAAATGTGATACCAGTTTTATAACTATTTTGGCAAATTTTGCTATAGGCTAGAACTGTAGCCTCCTGATAGAAAGACTAAAGTAACAGAACCTGCTTTATCTCCATCCCTCTGAGTGCAAGGCTATAAATACCGGTCCTTCCCCCCCATGAAGAGATCCATCATTAGCCTTCAACAGGTTCTGACAACCCCCACACACACTTTTCCTTTTGTGATCCATGGTTTTTAGAAGTCAATACACCCACACAGACAATATGATCCATGCCAATCCTGGTTAAATTTATATGTTTCCTGAGAAAAAGGAAAAAAGCATTTGAAAAGAAAGGTAACATTAATCAGGAAGGCAGAGGAAAGAAAACCAAAACAACAAAAAACCATGTAGTATACAAAATCACAGATTGACGGCAACTATCTGACGTGAAGATTTCAGTCTGAAAAGCTCATGCACTCATGTGATTTTTACCATTCTAACAATAATAACAAATTTATAGTATTTATGCTATATTTTTAATATATAAATTTTCTTGCTAGATTTTATTACATCAGGAATTTTTCAATAATATAACTGAATCCAAGTGAAGCTATGTCATAGAATCACAGAATAGTTTGGGCTGGAAGGGACCTCTAAAGGTCGCCTAGTCCAACCCCCCTGCCATGGGCAGGGACATCTTCAACTAGATCAGGTTGCTCAGAGCCCTGTCCAACCTGACCTTGAATGTTTCCAGGGATGGGGCATCTACCTCCTCTCTGAGCAACCTGTTCCAGTGTTTCACCACCCTCATCATAAAAATTTCTTCCTTATATCTAGTCTGAATCTACCCTCTTTTAGTTTAAAACCATTACCCCTTGTCCAATCACAACAGGCCCTAATGACATGGCAGTTGCTTTTCAGATAACAACATCATTAGAGTTTAAATGGACTCTCTTCAAGAAATTACACAGTTCCAGACAGAATATCTTGTGTTTACCAAAAGTGTGAAGAACATTCAAATCTTTTACCTTGTGGTATGTAGTTATTAATATGAATTCTACTCTGAGCTCTGGAACAATGCACCTCCAAAGACACTCTATGGACAAGATCCAGAAGTTGCCAGAGAAATTTTTCCATGTAGATGGCCCCCAGGTGAAACATCCAAATGTCCAGGATACACTGCATTCATTAAGGAAGCCCAACGAGAAGAGACGGAAGGAAAACATTTTAGGGAAAAAAGTTCTTAGCTTCTCTACTATGTGCCTGAAATGCTAGGTGTTTAGGTCTGGCAGGTGTTTTAATGAGCATAGGTAAGTTCTGTCAGGGAGGTGGTCTTGAAGACTACTTTAGGATTACCTTTGCTTCTGTTGCATACTCCTGCCAATCCCCCACTGACTATTCACTTTGCATGCATGCTACTCTTCTGCTTTGCAACTATCAAAGTTTACATATTGTTTCATCTATATGCAGCCTTCATTCTCTGGTAGTAGGATATTTTTGCAATCTGTGGTCACTTGGGATTTAACTTGGAACATAAGTAAAACTTAATGAATTCATAAGATGACCAAGCTAATGACACAAGACACATCCACATGATTCTGTGATCAAAGTCTCTGTTCCAAGCTCAGACAGAGGACACCTATTATTGTGTCAAGTTTGTGCCTATATCGGAAATACAGAGCCCTTTCAGATGGTTAGTGAGATATCACAACAAAGCAGAGAGCTAGTAACTAACAGCCGTGCAAGGGTGAGGGACAGCTGCTTAAATTCATGCCTGTAACTTCGTGAGTAACTTCTACTCCAGTTTAGGGAAGAGACTGACAGGAGAATGTACATCTCCACCGAAGTTGGTTTAATCCATCAAGTTAAATGGCAAGTTCCTAGCACATCAGGAACACAGCAGCAGAAAGACCAGGCAGGCCATAGGGAATTGAATTGTGTATGGCATATACACTCTCCTTTTGCTCTGAAACAGCAAAAGTGTTGACACAGTCACTTCTAGAAATTACTCCTTATTGTGTTTCAAGTGCCAGTAACTGGCTTGTAGCTTAGTCACAGTAGGTGCTGTGGGCTCAGTGCGTACTCAGATATTCAGTGCCAATTTGGTGTATCATCAGGCCTGGAGTGCAGGATGGAGAGCTGTCATGTGACACTGAAAAGAGAGTCCTCATGTTTCTCCTCTTGGTGCATATTCCTTTGTCCTAATTCCTCTCTATGTAGACAAGACCTATTAATATTTTGAGGTATATTTACATGCTCTGCTTCTACACACAGTCATTTCAACTATGTTGCTTTTAGTGCCACACTGAATGCGTGCTGCTGCTGCTGTTCTTAGTCAATGTTACCTGTAAAATAACAATTCTTGGGCCACCACCTATGTGCTAGTGACAAACGATGCAACAGCCTGCCAGTGTCACTGCAGGTGTTCAGTAAGGTATCATCTCCTACACTGGAAGCAGTATTGACACTATACTGCTCTTCAGAAAAAAATAATTTAATATAGAATATCAGCTCTTACGATGCTAAAGCCTGCATGAAGGTGACCATTATCACAGTGTTTTCTACTGACCTGCACCCTGAAATAGAACTATAATGTGTGAAAAAGTTAATCATATGAGTGCCTGAGTCCAAATTTGCCAGTACATTCAGTGAGGACATGTATTCCATGTAAAGGCCAGAAAAAAAGAAATCAAGAAGTAATACACAAAAATTCAGCAATATTAACATTTGAAAGAGGAAGAGTACAGTAACAAACAGCTTTTATCATGTCACCTATCAGAAAATATTCTTATTCAATGCAGCCAACAGAAGTCAGTGTGTGCGTTGTGCAAGTAAAAAACAATATTAAGAAGTTGTATCACTGAAGGATTTGCTTCTGAGGAAAGGAGAAAACTAAAATATCTTCAGATGCTCATCTGAGCATTCATTTAAGACCAATTTGGACAGTTAGCTTAGGCACTGTCAAACATCAACCATGCTGCAATTACATATAAAACCAACAAATATGCTGCACCTGCAAATTAAGCCAATTTGTTTGGCCCACGGAAATTACAAAAAAAAATAAAAGGTGGTGAGACTGCCTTGCATTGAGCAAATTGACTAGCAAATCTACTACAAGATGGGTTTCATATAAGGCATGATGAAAATATGATCATATTTGGTCTGCTTTTTTTTGGATCTAAAATAATGGGAAAGCTAAGTAAGTAGAGATTGAAAAGAAAACAAACATTGTACATGTTTGCCTTCATGAAAGTCAATCCATTACCTAATTTGAAATTCTAGTATCTTCCATCATGCTTTCTTAGCTGAAAATTAATTCTCAGAATTCATTAGTGTCACTACATTAAACATAGGTTGCAGCCATTTGCTGCAATCTCGCAGCCAGGCTCCTAAGCACCATTTCCATTCTGCCACAATTACAGGCAAAGATGAAGCATTTATTAGCAGGGGATAAGAGCGGACTCCCATACACACAGGCCCGTCTGAGACGGCCTCTAAAAATTCGCTGGCTGCTTGCACTTGGACGATAACATTGTTGGAATTGCTAGGTCTCAACAATGTAAACTGCCATTTTGCAAGTAGCGAATCAGATGACTGAAAAGGAGATATATTTATCAGCATTCATGAGCTAATATTTACTAATGAATAAATGGAAAGAAATAGATTTCACAAGAACTGCAGTGGTGGTCTAAGTCTCCTGTGTGTTCCGAAATAGAAAACAATTACTAATGTCATTCACTGTTGCAGCCAAACCTAAGTAGACCAGCAGCAGTTATTTATTTCAGAAAATCTCTTTCATCAGATCTATTATGATCTATTTGGCCACACGTACTTTCTTTAAAAATAAAGAAACCAAGCAGCTCCAACCCTTATAGCTTAGTTACATTATGATTTATCTCCAGTATTTTGTTTTCTTCAATTATTACATTTTGTGAATGCTACATTTTCTGATGATTTCTCATCTGCTGTCAGTGGATTGCTGGAACTTATTTTGTCTCATAAACCAAATATCCAACCAGACATCTAGTCACTGTTTATCATCTACATGCACAGAAGATGCATAGGTTATTATTTGGAAGAAATGATGACTGTATATCAGACTCTGTATTAGAGCTGGGGAATCCACACCACAGCCTCTGGGTGAGAGAGATATAAAGTCTCCGATCTGTTCAACAAATGGTTAGATAAAGTCCTCATTGCCAGTCCTCTGGTCCCTATCTCTCTGCCACTCCCTGGCCCATCAGGGTGCTCTCCCCATCATCTGCTCCTCGCACAGCTCTACACCACTCTCCCCTGCCGTACAAATACTTCACTGCTTGCGCAAGTACCTGCTGCCTAGCAGTGAGGAATCTTTCCAGGACTCTCCTATTGGGATAGAAGAGCTTTCCAGGGTCTTGAACAGGACTTCAGGTCATCCTGAGGTGCTGAGATCCTCTCCTCCCAATCCCAGAAAAAACAGTTACCAGGTTGCCCCCAAAGGTAGAGACGGCTCAGCTGGGGATCTAGAATGGAGATTTCCCAGAGGGAGACGAGAAAGAGTAAGGTCATATTCTCTTGATCCTCTCCCTAAGCAGGGAGAAGGAGATCTCTGGGTTCTGAGATTTTTATTTTTTCTTCTCCATACTTTCCCGGCTACTTCTATCAGAAGGTTATTTCACGGTGGAAGATTAACGAAATCAAGAGCATGACCCCAACTGGGTTGCCCCTCCTGCTTAGAGAAATGGAAGGACAGACACTGACAAGCAAGATCATCTAGGCCAGGTACATCAGGTCAGAAACTTTCCAGTCAAGGAAGGAAAAATAACAATCTCAAACTGTTTTTAACTGGTTAAAATGCTCAGTTCCTATCTGTCACTCTGACTGTTCCTCCTACCTCTGTACAACACATAGCTGTGGCAGACACTGGTCAGTCACAGGCAGCAGAGAGGTGGAGAAGAAAAGACATTTCATGAATTACGTTTGTAATAATGATGCAGGAATGTGCCTGCTTCCCTGAAGCCTCCCTGCTTCCCATTCCCAGGTCTGCCCATCCTCCACTGCTGCAGGTCACTCGTTTGCAAAAATGAACTAAAAAGCTGTGACAGCTTTGCCAACAGCATTTCTGTTTTCAGTCCTAATTCAACAGGACATACAGGATACAAATAACCTTATCTTCAGAACTATATATAGTTGCCCCTTTGGAAAAAGCAAACGCTGAGCACTAAGGGTATGTATATAGGTTAAATAGATCTCCTGTCTTGAACCAGCACCCCATGATAAATAACAAGGATTTCACTGTTCCTTCTGCTACAATCAGATATCAGGATGAAAGACTGCATTTATGACAAAGTACTCAATCATCACGTGCATAATATAAATTCTGATGGTCAGAACACATTTATATCTTTATTGATCTGCATTTTGGTAGCAAATGCCATAAATTTCTAATCTTCCCTAACAATGAAATACTCTAACACTGAAATGTCACCAGCACCTGTTTTCTTAATAAATCTTCTTTCAGTTTAATTTTTAACATCGAACACCATATAGTGTAATTTAGAGCACACATCTGAAACCTAAAAAAGGTTCACTCACACTGAAATTGTAAAATTAGGTGTAGTAAATAGCTTTACCTCTTCTAAAGCATCAAAAATTACAACAGGTTTCCCAGCCTCCTTTGGGCTGAGTAGACACAACAATTTATTCTGGCTCATACACATGGTTTAGAGAACAAACAATGGAAACTCTATGGAGTGGCACCTCGTGCAGCTCTTAGAATGGGTCAGACTTTGCTCATGTTGAAACCCTTAGAATTTTACCAGAGACAACAGAAATTCAGTCAGAACAATTCTAGGGAACATCTCAAAAACACCAAATACATTTATTTATTGTATGATGAAATTGGGGGGTTTCTAGCCTTTTACCAGTAATGGGTCTGCTCTATTTCTTTGGCCTGTCCTTGAAGACCCAGGAACAAAAAGAGCCTTCAGAACCTTTTACAACTGAAGCTTTTTATTAGAAACGGTATGTTTTGCATTTGTACCAAACATTCTCCCTTAGGTATCCATCCCCCTTTGACACTACAGCATGCAGCTGATTTGAGGCAGTTGGAGCATAGAGAAGGTAGGAGATAAGGAAAGCATAGTCTGATGCTGACAGTTTCTTTCTTTTACAACTTATGTCATAGCTGGAAAGGCAGCTAAGGACAGAGATATTTTTCTCTCCTTTGGTGTTTAGTGCATTCTTTCCTATCTTCCAGTAAATAAGGACAGCCACTAAAAAAGCAACTGTAGATCCACTCTGCCATAATCACAGAGCAGCTGGGAAAAGTTTCTCACTTATACACCATTAAGCTGACTGCCTGATGCCCTCTGCTGTGAAACCCCAAATCCAGCCATGCTATGACGTCTTCGTTTGAAGTAATTCACAAACACCTGGGCAGATGAGGTCAGGTTAATTCTACTAGTTGGGAGTCCACAGGCAGTAACAACATTCTTCCCATTACTGTGTGCCAGACCTGACCTGTACCCCATGGCCCACAAGAGGACAGCACGCGCATCTGTGCTTCCTGGAGCTTCCCTTAATCTAAAAGTATGCTGGACTGCTTCATTCCCAGCTCTGCTGTTGATTACTGAGTGACTTCGAGCAAGATGCCCTTTGTCTCAGTTTCTTCAGCTGTAAAAGAAGGAATTGAACGCTTGTCTCTATTCTACAAGTACAGATGACTTAAAAATCTACTGACAGGAATAAGGCATTACTATTCTACTGCCGCTTCATCAGTCCAATGCAAAGGCACTATTATCAGGCAGAAATGCTGGATTATTATTTGGTTTATATTTTTTGCAACTCCAATTTTTACTGCTTTCCTATTTCCGTACTTCTGCCTTTCATACCATCAAACATGCATTCCAAACGAACCTGGATCATCTAGAACACACCCTTTCTTTGAGAACTAGAATAATTTAACTGGAAGGAATAAGTCCACCCCTAAAAACAAACTACTACAAGATCAGCACAGATACATTTCACTTCTCTTTGCTCCTGCCATCTTCCTTCCTTCCCACCCTGCATCTTAGTGTTCGTGTCTACCACTTCTGTCTTACTGTCCTCAGTCTTCTGCCATGCTCAGTCTTTACTTCTACCAAATATAATGGAAGTGAAAACCATGTAGTAACAGGTGGTAACACCCTGCCTTTACATTTCCTTTCAAGTAAAGCAGAGAGATGGCAAACATTAGCTATTACAAAAGGCTTTCCTTCCAATAAATGGTAATAACATTAGAGCTCCAGAAGCATCTAAGCTTTGAATTAAGCTTAAAAAGCATCCCAGTGAAAGAGCAACAGGCAGAGACTACTTGAGAAACTGAAATACTGGCACTTAATGACAATAGGAGCTTGAAAAAGGGAGTAAGGAACCTTTGTCTCATCAGACAATTACTTCACATGCTCTCTCTGATACTATAATCTTCCATGCAGCACACTATTCCTAGAATTGCCAATGCTTCACAAATAGACTTGTCACTCCACCATGGATACATATCTTTCTGACTACACTATACTTACTACTGTTAGTGTTTATAATTGAGAATAACAAGCCAATAAACCCACAAACCATGGGAACCAAGGGAAGAATGAGTGCTTATCACTAATGATAAGGAACTCAACAGTATACTTTAACTGAGTGAAAAACCTTGTTACTATGACGTTTGTAAAATCTAGCACAATTCTTTACAGGGTCAGGACTTCAAACCTGCATGGGAGTTTCTCACCTCTACCTAAAATTGCAGTTTTTTACTGTAACTGCTCATTAGAAAGCTGAAGATAATCGTATCCATTATATATGCCCATTCATCTGTATAAAAATGTCTCATGCAATACTCAAAAGTGGTGGAGTTCTTTTGTCAGGTACTACAGTTTAGTATTTCAAGTTCATCTGTAGACAGATTCTCAGAGTCTACATCAATGAATAAAATGCGAAAACTTACAGATTTGGTGGTAACCTTACACATTGCAATTTGTATCTTTCTGACATTTGCAAACCTCTTTGTCTTCTTAGACACTGTGAAATTAATGAGTTATGTCAAATGCATATCATGTTCTCAGTGACAGAAACAGTAACCTGTTCTTTATGTAATATGAACAGAATGTCACTAAACAATTGTTAGATTGTAAAAAAATTTGATCTGCATTCAGAGAAGTCAAATCTAAATGGAGCACTTAAAACCTATATAATCTAGATGATCTATTAATTGAATAACTCTGAATGTAGACTCATCAATATGAAATTCAGCTTGTGAGGCTGTGTTTAAATTGAGTGCAAAAAATTAAGTTTATCAAGACTAAAAATTATATTTGTATTGTATTTGCAATGTCATTGCTAAAATAAAAGTTACATTCTGATGATAAATGTGACCATAAATCCTGTAACTTCACATTTTGACTTTAGTACTTCCTGAATTTCTTAATTCTTTAATTCCCTCCAGCTCAAGAATGACTAATTAATTCAAAGAACCATAATAGCTAATAATTGGTTAAATAAATTTAAAAGGAGAATGTCTGTCCCTGGAGATACCATTGCTCATTTTAATTAAAATTACCACTTTGTGATGTAATGTAAATAAAGTTTATTGTATCCTTCTGCTCCAAGAACATATTAACTCTTCTATCTATCCTTCTATCTACCCTATCAGTCAAGGTTTAAACTGCCAAGAAAATTATTTGCAGCATGTGAGATAATTGTAGTGAATGTGGGTTTTTTATTCATTTTAACATATAGCCTGTATTATTTTATGAATGAATTCTGAAGCACTGTATGTCTAAAAAGGTGGTGGACACAAACTGTTATCTTAAGAGAGCAATGTCATCTATGCTGTAGCTATCCAGAAAAAAACCCCAAAACTTCCTGAACATTCATGGGCAATGAATAGAGTGAACTCTTCAAAACTATGTTATTTCAACATAGAAATAAACACAGGTAAAAGTATATTGTTTTTAGGAGCCAATCCTCCAGCAACTGATGTGATTGTTTACGTGGCCTTATAGGAATGGTAAGACCTATTAATATGCAGATAAAAATAAACAGATAATTAATTCTTTCTCACCTCATGAGCGGAGCAGCCAAGTTCTTAATGGACAATTACAGTAGTACAGATAAATAGGCATACATAGAATTTTACTGACCTTTTAAAAGTATATATGTGTTGCATGTATCTCAGTAGATACCAAATACAAAATTAGGCTGCTGCCAGAGATGGCTTGGCTGAAATTGTGTCTTGTCTGTATTTTTTTAAAACGAAATATCTAACTCAGATTAGCTATCTCATTGTAAAAATCCTTATGAGGACAACAGATTACAGTCTTCATCTCAAGTCAAGGTCAACAATGCTGGGAATAGAAACATAAATTCACCAAGCTAAGAACTATCTTGACCCTCTCTCCATTCAGATTTTGTAAATAATGCATCTGACTTTAAAATGCTGCTGCAAAATCATATCTCTTGAGGCAGTAGAATCATAGTTAAAAATACAGACTTCATTTCTGAAAAATATAGGATTACTATTTTAACAGTTTAAAGAGTTACCTACAAAAGTACATTGAAACTTCCAGCTCAGGCATGTTGTAAATCACTATAGTATGTGAGAGAACACTTATAACAAAAATGCCTCTTGAGACAGTGGCATTTCAAGGGATGAGAATGGGAGATGAAAAAAACTACAATGACCAGGTTTGGCAATCTTGGCATAAATAAAATTATTGTGTAAACAGAACTGAAGTCAAAAGTATGCTTAGCCAAAGCTGCATGCTCGGTTTTTGTCAGTACACAGGTCTGGCCCACAACTTGAACCAGATAAGCTTGTTATGCAAATGATGTTAGCCATCAGGAAGGAGGTAGATAATGAAATTATTCGAAAGCTAACCACTCCTCACAAGGGCGACAGAAACATCAGGCAAGGTCCTAACATATGGATAAAAGGCAGTATGGAATTTATACAATCACTGCTTTTAATTTATCATAACTAAGCTGTCACAAGGTGGGCATCAACAAATGCATAACCAACGCATATAAATAAGCCAATTACCAATAATGGCTAAAAGGTTTGCAGTTGTATGATCCAATGTTTCATTATCTATTTTTTTCTAGAAAATCCACTAATGTAAATCCAAGCCTCCAAAAAAATATCCTGTAAACTCTCCATCATAACAACTTTACTAACACATGCTCGAGAATGAAGCAATGTCACAGAGAATTCCGTTTCAGTGTTCTCTTAAAGGTAGCTATAAAACCAGCGTATTTATTGCAGTTGTTGTATTTCTCCATGTTAAGAGATTGCATAGGAGCATACTTTCTTACTTCATTGTGTGTATTACTGTAAAAATGAAAAGCAAGATTTGAGAACCTGCAGATGTTGCTGGTGAGAGGAAGTAATTAAGCAAAAGTAATTAAAAATCAATGTGATTAAAAATATACAATTTGAAGATATCAAAACCCCAAAGGACAAGACTAAAAACAAGTATAGCCATAACTATAATGTCTGACTTCTTTTATGAACAGTGCATGCTGAACTAAAGGACTGAACAAATGTTAAGAAATGTAAAACTTAGTTTTTTGTATTGTTCTCAAGCTCAGCAGGGACTTCTAAAAGGGAAGACACCAAGAAAGAAAAACCTGTATAACAATGCTGAAAGTTAATGCACAATGTTTCTGAGAGGAATGTAATCTTATTTAACAGGTGCACTGACTCTCTAAAGCACAAGTGGAATATAACCCACCAGTGCTAGAGTCCCCCAGAATACAGGCTACAGTCCATAAATACTGTAAAAACAATGTTTCTCTATAATAGAATGGAATTCATCCACCACCCAGTGACTTTTGTAATTATTATAAACACTAATTCTGCCATAGATCACAACGTACACTGCTGTGTAAACAAGGACATGCCATTATGGAGAAACAGAACTTGAGTCAATCTGCTCTAGAGGAATGTATTTCTACTACCTACACTGGAAGAGATTCTGAGTTACATTGCAGTAATGATAGTAATGGCCTTCCTCTGCAGGCCAACCATTACAGTGTACCTCACCTTCCTGCCTGATTAAAGATCAGTATAGTAAATAAGAATATTTTTCATGGATTATTAATAAAATTTGCATTAGTCTTTCTATTTTTAACTTCTCCTAAAATGGGAAGACACTACTACACAACTGACTGAAAAAGGTATCAGGTAGGGATATTGTACTCCTCCACAAGTAACGAGATACATTAAGGAACAGAACAGATTCAAAATGCAGATATGCATATTTTCAAACCTATCTTGAAAAGTCAATACTGAGGAGCGGTGTTCAAAGTATTTGGTTATTTGAACAGTGTAAACTTCCCAAGGGTTTGATAATATTATTCCCCATGTTACACAGTTTAGGCTGTAATAGGTCACAATGAAATCCTGAAGAACCCTAAAAATCACTCACAAAAGTTGCTGTAAGATTTTTTAATATAATGCTAGCAACTACTAAATTGTGATTTCTTAGTTTCACTGTAAAAAGAAAAAAGTAAAGCAAAAGCATATTTTAGCTCAGTGACAGCCACATCCAGTACCAGTTGGTACCATCTAGGTAACATATTACACTCTTGGTACAACTGGTGCTCAATTACATATATTGGGTATACAACCTACTGAATATTAGTAAAGTGGAAAAAGGCAACTATTTTCTGTCTTGTCTTTCAAATTCTTATATTAAATTGACCAGCAGTCATTTTCACTAACCCTTTTTTCTCCTTGACACAAAATTTCACTGCAAAACCATCAAGGAAATCAGGTATATTAATAAACCTGTCCCAGGTCCATCAAAGTCAAGAAGCAAATGAACTAAGGAGTTCAGAGAAGCTGTGAAGCAAATTACATGAGAAGATCAAACTGTGCTGCGTGGCTTTCAAAAAGTGAAGCATGGCCTCGCTGAATAAGCTGTTTTTAAAAGAAAATAAAACTCACTGTGAGATGAAATGGTTGAATCCTCTGCACCATTTTTCAGGATGTAGCAAAGTAGGAGGAGGATTTCTGAAAAAATACAAAGTTTGGGGGTTTAAAATGTTAATGTTTACTGGAATGTTTACAGATAGTCAACAAAGATGATACTGGTTCCACTAGGGAGAAAATGATGATCGAGAAAGTAATGCTTAAATCGCCTATATGTCCCCTTCTGGTGCCTGTTGGGTTTTTCTTACTGCTGCTTATTCACTGACAGTTCTCCTCTTTTCATGTCCTTCTCCTTTTATGTCAATACCTTTGAAGCTGATAGTCAGTATAGCTCACAGTGTGCTTCCCAACATCTCTCTTTTCAATTCAATTCAGCCTGACTCAGGAAGGATCAACTGAAACTGGAATATTAACCTAGCCACCACACCACTTTAGCCCTTTACCCCAGATCACTGACTCTGACCAAAACTTTTTAAAGTATGGATATCTTCATCATAAGAACTAACAAACTGTCAACAATCTGTAGGATTTTCAGTCTGGCTTTCAATCTGTATTCAGTTTGGATGACACTGTAAACTCTAAAACTATTAAAAACAGATGTTATTTTTGAAGTGACATTTAGCAGACAGTATTTTTACATTACATAGTAAGACGGCCTTCCATAAGAAAAATCTTGTAAACTCTGATGGGTTCCATGTTAGTTGGCATATAATTACCTTCCTTTCTGATTGTTACTCTTACAGTTAAATTACATAAACATACAGAGCAAGGCCTATAGGTTGTATTAAGTGGACCAAATTTTAAGTGGCTCAAATTTAAGTGGACCAACCTATAGCAGGAAGTGTTCATGAATCACATATTACATTATACTGTATTATCTTCCAGAGGTTTCTTCTGCAACTTAAGATTTGATAAGTACTGAAGTCTATTTAACTTTTTAAGATTAAACTTGTGTTTTATGAAACCTTAATGATTTATCTTTTGCTGTATTTGAGGGCTCAATGCAAAGGGTCACATATCACTGAACTGGCAGAAAAAAAAAAAAATCACAGTAAGACTTATTCTACAACAGAAACACTCGCTAATATGCTGGATTGTATCATGAATCACCTCGTTTATACCAGGACCACATTCCACAGCATGACACTGCTTGGAAACATCCCACAAAACAAAACGGCAAACAGCATAAACAACGTAAATTAGTGCTGATCTGCTTAGCAGTCTTGAATTTTTCATGAATATTCATTCAAAGAGTAGTTCCATTTAACAATTGCCCTTAAAAATCCAAACAAAATGGTTTAAAAAAAAAAATTACAATATGGCTTCATAATAGATGGACCATTTTTGTTCATCTGTATCTATTCAAAACAAATGCAGTCATCTAATTTCACTGCAGGCTGACATGTTTTCTGAGATGAATATGTTATTACTTTTCTTGTTACAGAAGACTCAGGGAACACAATTTTCTTCATGAAGTGAAGAAATCCAGAATGTTTGAGATGTGCATCACATCAAATTTATCATTAGGAAAAAAAAATGATTGGTTATTTCCAATGACAATAACATTTCAGGGTTGTCTTCCATTTACCAGGCTCACATGTTCATGCACATCACAGAATCTGATTTTTTACAAGCATAAAAAAACCATAGAAAAGTATTTCTAGAGATACTCCCAGAAAAAAACCCTGTATCAAAGAAAGGTAGACTTTAAAAACCTGTTTCTCTATAATGAAAATGGTTATCAGTCCACACATATCCCACATGCATGAACTCTGCAAACAGCTTTAAGGGACAGCCAGATGAGGTTAGTGTATGTTTTTAGTCTTTATTTTGCAGGAATGGTACTCTATCTGACAATTTGGATTCTGATAAGACCAACTTTTATTGTACTGTGAAGTACAGTGTATTTCTTTTTAGAATGATACCAGCACTGTCTACTGAATATTTGCTGTGGAATTTTGAATTTCACTGCAAAGTAATTTGCTTTTTCAAAAAAGCTCAGTTACTATTCATGAAATATGTAGTTTTGTCTTTTCTGTTCACACTGTTCTTGAAGTCTTTCCATGGTGGTAACAACAGTGCTTACAAAAAGCATATGGTTTGGAGAATCTATTAATAATCTCACAAGGAACTTTCTGAAAAAAGACACAGAGATACTCACATTAGTTGCAGATGTTATGATGGAAACAGGTGGGATTTCATCATGGAAGAACAGACCAGCAGAGCAGATGTCACTCAGGAAATACATTTAGTCATTTGTGGGTTAATGATTAATGGAGAAAGTCATGTTTTTAACCACACAGAACATGTTTTGTCCAACAAATTACTAAGCTACTAAGCTGTCACTGATAGCTACTCTCTTAGAGGTGGCTGAGCATGCCATGTACCAAGTCAACACAACCAAGGAATCTGTAACTCTACAGATGTTTTCTTGAGCTTGATACTTTTGCATTTGTTGTCAGAAGATACTATTTCTTAGTGCCTTTGTAGTAAAAACACAGAACTAGTGGTCCTCTGTACTTAAGTCACTAAATTGATGCTCCAGGTACCCCATCTATAAAATTGAGCTAATAAACATGACCAGAACTTTAATTCATTAGCATCTGTAAAGTACATTGGTTCCCCTTGATGAAAGACATTACTTAACTACAAAATACAAAATTGGCTCACCCTTTTCTGGCATCATGTCCATAAAGGATTTCCAGAAAGGGGCATAAGAGGGTCAGCTTCCTACCTTTGCTTTACCTAAGACACCACAAACTGTTTCATGGTGACAGCAGAAAACACCATTGCTTCCACGGCACCTCCAGAGGTGGATTTCTGCAGTAAGGACTCAAACTCAAGTTCTAGGATAACACAAAAAGCCAGATATGCAAGGGTAACTCACTTTAAGCTTTTTTGTGAGCACACTAAGTCTTTTGCAGTTTGAAACCAATAATCCATTAAGATATCTGCAATTCATATCCTGCAATTCATATCACATTAAAGAGAAAAGGTAAAACAACTAAAATACACTATCAGATGCTAAACCACAGAGAAGCAACACTTGCCTCACCACTTCAGCTCAAAGATCAAACTAGGGCCATTTATGATTCCAGACTATATTAAATCCAACACATGGAGTTCTATGGCTTTTGTATACTTGCATCAGCCAATATCACTGCATTTCACCAACATCTGGCTGTTTCTCCTCTGCATGCAACCTTTCAATCGTCCTTTCCACATATATAAGAAGCTGAAAGACAATATAGTCTTATTTTCTACTATAAGTGATGGAAATTGTGAGTAGTAGATATGAATATTATTGCAAAAAGCAGGTATAATTGGGCTTGTCTTTTGAAAATGTCCTCTTTTGATACAAGATAAGTATCAACCATTTATGTCCCAACTTTGTGTCTTTTTTTTTTTCCTTTAGTTCTTTCTATAATTCATAATTAGTCACAGAACTACATGCTCTATTTCCTTAGTCAGATGCATTGCTCTTGTGAGGAGTTTTTCTAGCCTTGTATTCAGTGCTTTCCATGGTCATACTGATGCTGTTTTTCACTGGGAGTTTTGCTTCAGTGAGGACTGCAGGATTGAGCCTGTACAAGACACCCCATACAGGAGCACAATGTTCCTTAGAACATGAAGACATTAGCAAGCTTATCAAGCAAGAACTGCTGCTGAATTCTGAATGATACACACACAGTTATGTACTGGAAATATTTTAATCTGTCAAGCTTTATGTGTTCCCTGTCATTCAGCCTGCCTCCAAAGTCACAGCTGGTAAAACAAAATCGGTCATTTTACCACAATAAGGCCAACGATGCAGCTCAGCGAGCACCATTCGTCCTTTACGTTAAGCTGTGAGTCTAATTACAGATCACAGATAATAGATATTTGTTGGCAATGAGAAAACAAATATTTTCAACTTAAAATACTTCTATGACAAATTTTAAAAAATTGAAAAAGCATCTACTATTTTTTAAACTATTTCAGTAAACATAGCCATACGTTTTACAAACAGAAATCAAGACAGGGCCTCCAATGACCAAATTGCATCATCAGCCTACCACATTGTTTCTAATGAGAAATTAGCAGATGAACATCCAACACCTGTCACTGTGAACAGGCTCTGGCAATCACAGCCCCATACACACATGTTGTGAATTATTTTTCTAGCAGACTGAAGAGACAATAGTTCTGTTGACAGTTGCCTAGGTTTATACAGAGACAGTTTTTACATGAAATTAAACCATTCATGCATATTTCAAAAAACTAAGTGAAACAGCCATAGAAAAAGCACAGTCAACCATGCATAATAATATTTCCCTACAAAAGGTTACGTAAAACAAATGGTTTCTATTAAAATACATGAATAATTGACATTAATTAATACCTGATAAATTCTCATACAAGTTTAAAGTCCTGCCACGCCAGAGCATCCCCACCTTGGGTAATCCTCCAAAAATAACCAGGCAATTCTCGACAGGGCTCAGAGGATTTCGCAATGCACTGAGTTGGTGGCCCGTTCAAATCAATAAGAGGTTTCCACTGATCTGAATGAACAATTCAGATCCTAAACACTCTCCCATTCATCTGTCTCCTACTAAAGGCTACTCAAGTTTGACTGACTTCCAGTAATATATTTCACCAAAGTCCACTCAGCAGGAAGTAGGATACTGTATTCAGCTCTGTAAGGTTAAGATAAAAACTGTAGAGTTTAGGTGCCTGCAGGAGTGGAGAATCGGCACAAAATCCTCTGTGTATATGGAGGCAGGCCTTTGAAGTTGCTTTTTAAGTCAGTGGAAAGCTGGCATCAGTCTGAACACTGCTGCATGAAGCCTCCATGCTTGGGAACCACAGCAGCACATTGCTTCAAGAGACCAGAAGATCAGAGAGAATACAGGATCTACAACTAAACTGGAAGCAATATCAGAAGCTTGGGATCTGGGAAAAATGGCTCCAGGCCTAAAGCAATTGTCTGCCCACTGAGTTGATCTAGGGGGCTCCAAAGGCAATTGAACATCCTTTCCTCAAAACGCCTGGAATTGTGCAAGTCTTGACCATACTGGGCACCAATCTCCCTTAAGTCTTCTTAACCAATCTAGAAGCAAGGCATTGCCATGCCTATCCAGCCTACAAGTCATGAACCATATGTTGAGACTACATGTACCAAATCACAGCATATGAGACAGCTGGAAAAGGTGGTAACTCCTCACGTCATCTTTAGCTTCTTAAGGCTCAGCACAGTTACATAAACCTTTCTCAGGCAAGGGAACAGACTAATGCCAGATCATAGTACTCTAACAATACAATTAGGGGGCACCGGCAAAATTACCCTTATTCTGTGAGAACAAAGGGTACAGTACATCTTAAGAAAATTCACTCTCCAGACACCTTCTCACTGGCAACTGATTCATTTCTAAATAGTTTCCCCTTTTCCACTCCCCCTCCCTTTTCTCTGAAAGGACTGTTTTCCTTCTGTAAATATCTAGTTCAAAACTGTTAACATACAACTTCAATTTCTTATCTTCTAGAATACCAAAGGCATATATCTATTCAAATAATGTGTAAAAGTGCCTTAATTCTAACAAGGATATGCTGCTTTAAACCAAGATCAAAACCTACTGAGGGAAAAGAATCGGTTAAGAGGAAGCAGAACACAAGACATTACTGCCTCATTGCTGAAACAAAAATATTCTTCTTGCTTAAGTATTTTACTATCTTTTAATTATAGAGACAGAGTTATCTGCTATTTCCCTCTTTACTGGAATGGATGCTCTTTATTTTCCATAGGCCGTACACAGCAACAGAAGTGTGGACTGAATCCAACAGCATATGATAAATTTATATTGAGTTGAAAGTTAAACAGACAAATATAACTAAGAGACTGTAGGATCCTAATTACTTGAAAGGGTCGAGAGTACCAATCCACTTTTTAAGTTTTTTTTTTGTAATACAGGGTCCTGATCTAGTAAAATACAAATTGGATATCTGTTTTCACTCTTTCTCAGAAAAGAATGATGGCTATATGTCTTGTAACACATAAATACACATTTGCCCCCTTTTGCTTGTGATTTTACATGACTATTTATTGATTTTGCTGCCACTAAGTAGGTGACTTAGCAGAAACAATGAGATATGGGCTCAGCTGCAAAACAAATGCAAATCCACAAATGAACAAAATATCAACTACCTCTTTAAAATACACTTAAATCAAGATTTATTCACAAGTCTCCAGCTTAGAATATTTCATCAGCCAGCATAATAATGAGCAAAAATCAATGGTAAAAGGTAGTCAGTTCCAGAATTATGCACAAATCTCCTTTTGATTTTCAAGATTCACATTATGCATTGCCAAAAGAAAAGCACTTCAGGAAGAATATAAAGAAGCTGTCAGAAGAAACCTTCTAAGAAACCTCCTTCACATGAACAATCCTGTGTTTCAAAATGGTATATATCTGATAAATTAAAAGTCACCTTTAAAGTAATGAGTACAGACAGAAATAATGTGCTAAGCACATTAAATTATTTTGAAGGTCAACTAATAAACTTCAGAAAATGTATTAAAACAAATTTCAATTATATAGTTTTTTAGTTCATACAGACAGAAAGAAAATGAATGAAAAACTATTGCAAAGTGTTCTGCTTGGGAACATCTGGATTATCTTTGACTTTTTCCCTTGAACATTGCAATTCACAGGCCACTGGTTTCAGTCAGGTTTGGCAGCTGCAAGGTTTCATTAGCCTTTTTCAGGACTCGACAAGGCATCATTTATTTCTGCCATTTACTCTTCAGTTTCCAGTTCCAGTTTCTGGCTTCACTGAGACAGAAACAAGTATTTTATTTCAGAAATATTTTGGATGGAGGTGAAAACATACAGCTTTGCATTCCAGTGGTCAAGCTTCAAAACAAATATTTAGCATAATTGAATTACAATTATGCTTTGTCATCTCATTTCTTCACAAAAGTTTCAGAGAGCTAAAGAGGCACTAGCAAATTAACAGCAATTGAAACAGAGGAAGTAATAGTAGAGATTTTTATTTATAACCCGTTCACATCTTTACTGCAATGTAGTATTTTGCTTTTCTATTAAAACCATTGCTCTGTGAATTTGCAAAGCAGGAGAATGTCAGTTGCCAAAGAAATAAAAATGGGACAGTAATACTTCTGTGCCTGACTGAAATACATATGGTGTTGTCTAGACACTACACTTCTGTAGCTGGAATATTAAAATACTGCAATTACACTGCATATTTGTAAAGTTGTATGGGAAAGCAAAATATCTGTTAAAATCTGAAAGTGAAAATTCCACAGATAAATTTCTAAGGGCAAGTCCCGAATTGTACGTGTTTCAAACTCCCACTGTACATCAGCCAGTTGAAGAGGCCCGAGTAGGCCACCTGCCTGAAGGCACTGCCCAGTGGAGCAGATCCACTCTTGGAAAGCTAAAAGTTGGCTCAACGAGAGGAAGACTTAGAGGGATGCCACAAACTCTTTCTTTTAAGAAGCGGAGGAAGATTGCTAAGGGAAGAACTAGACAATCTGGAGTCTGACACAGAAGCTGGTCCCACAGTTCTGTGCTCCTGCTGAGACCTGCCTCTGCCCAGGACACACACAGCAGCAAAGGCCCTGTCACACCATGGTCAGTCTGCCAACAGGCCTCATATTGTCCTGGGCACACAAGGTAACACAGCGTACCTGTGATTTTCCAACTGGCTGAGATATGCTTTTTGGGGCCCTTCTTTCTGTCAAGAGTAAATGTTTTCACTACATTACTCCCATGAAAAGGGAGACTTACTTCACAGAACCACAGAAGCGGTTTTGCCACTTGTGCTTCTTTACTTTCATTTCTTTGTCTGACTAATTTAGCTCTTATTTTCAAAGAGGAAGACACCTTCTTATCCTTCCATTTCACGGAGGGGGGAGCCTCTTCTTAGTCAAGGCTCTACAGAAATACAAATAAACCTAACAGTAACCCCATAAAGAAGTTTATTACCATATGCTTGATATGGCTGGTACTGAACATGGAATCCAATCATTACGCTTGACAAAAGCAAGCACTTAAACTCTGCATTTTCAACAGGAAACAAGGATTACTCCTTATTTGTACTTTTTTATGACTCAAACCTTACTTACTGTTTTCAGTTTAGTCTGGTTCGTAGCATTGTAAGAACTGATATTATTCTGATAGCCCTACCAGTCTGGTTCAGAAATGAACACTTATAGAGGGAATACATTACTTAATAGTGGCATATTTCCAATGGACCATTAGGAGGATTATTATAAAAACTCTGAAGTAATAGACTGAATAAATGCTGAAGCATAAAGAAAAGTACAAGACGTGTAAGAATACAATTTTTTAAAAAAGGAATTATCCGTTAAGGTAATATGCCTTCTGAGCATGAGGACTGTATGTGGAATGGAATTTATTTGTTCCCTCTCCTATCCCACCCAATAAGCTTTATTTTAAAACACTTGAATTTTTGTCTGCTTTTAAAAAAAAATTGTATGACTTAGGAATCCCTGTAGATTATAACTGGAGTGAAGATTAATAAACACAGTATGATAAACATGAAGAATTTATTCATTATTAAAAAAGTCCCATGACAGCAATTCAAATAAACCCTCTCTTATGCAGAACTAAATTACAATAATATCAGTAAGACCATATCCCAATATGCCTGTAAGATGCCAACTTAACACTCATGCATCTCTTGAAACAACTGGGCAGGCTGTGGAAAATACCCTTGGAAAATATTGACTCACGTAAGCTAGGGAATCTGGGAAAGGATGAAGGTAGTTAAAATAAATTTAAAGCAAGAAACGCTAATGGTGCGAGTAATGTGTAACAAAGCAATTAGTGATGCAATGAGAGACAAAAAAACCCTACAAAGCTGAAATATTAAAACATCAAGAAACACGTGAAAATCAAGAGGGATGATTTTTTTTTTAAATGCAAGATTTAACCAACACCTCGTGCTGAACATTCTAGGGTAAGCTTCGCAAAGAAGCATCTCCTGGATAAGTTTACACATCCAGAGAAAAAGAAGAGTTGAAAGGAGCAATGGTAAATGACAGACATAGGACAAAAGAGTGTTCCAAATGTAGGAGGCAACATCTTGGCAAAAGGAAAGACAAGGCAATGCCAAGATTGGGAAAAATATCAAAGGAATAACAAAGTGAGAAGAGCAACAAGTAAAAATGAGAGAAAAAAAGGAAGATGAAGACAAGCAACCCAAAATCCCCAAAGGCAAAAATAGGGTATTCTCTCAAAAAAAACCCCAAACCCAACCCCAGAAGCACCATTCACTAAACACTTAGAGAGGACCAAAGAGGACAGAAGTGAGAAAGCAAGAAGGTTAGCAGAGAGATAATTAAAATATTTAAAGTAGGATAGTAATGAAACATGGAAGAAAGAAAAGAGCTGACATAAATCATTCTGTGTGGGTAAGAGCATTGACATTTGGCATGGGGAGATGAAACAAGAAAATAACCAAGGATATAATCTAGGAAACTGAAATACAACACAGACCTTTAAAAAAGTTATGTTTTGAAGACAGACTGTCTACCACAGAAGGCACACTACCATATGATAGTCTGCATATCCACGAATGGGTAAAAACTGCAGAGTAGCTGGTGGTGGAGGAATGAACAGAAGCAATACATTAGAATAAAGAAGCAGCTATGAGCAGAGCATGTTGTTAAAACAAAAAGCAAAACTTCAGGTGAAATTTGAGTGCCCTGAAAATTATTAGATTTTTGCCATTGGGAAAGGATTTCATCTTTTGTGGGCTTCAATCAGAACCATGGCATAAACAATGTATAGAATGCAATGGCAGTAAGTGTTGAGGATACATGAATGTCTTTTAGCTGTCTTTTTCTATAGTAAATATTAACACACTGAATGAGAATCTGAATCATAGCACTGTTTTACCTTTAAAACATTAGAAAACATTAGCTATTTATGTTCCAAATAAAGTCAGGTGGTATCAAGAAGCAAGCACTCCATTTCCTCAACAAATCTGGGAAAAAATGCATTTGTGTCTTTTTGGAAAGACTGAAATATTCTGGCACCTAACAACAATAAAACTATACAGTCATGTCTTCCCTGGTTTTTCTGGAGTGCAGAGTTCTGACACAGCTCTACTGAGATCCTCCCAACTGAACAGATCAAGAAGTTAAATTTTCCTCAAAGGGAGCTCTCACAAAGAGCATTTACTGTATGTTTGAGTTGGGTGGGCAGTATCTGCATCTGTGGAGTCTTTAAAAAGTCGTAATAGGTTCTGCAAGACTTGAATATCCAATATGAGAAACAATGAAATTTAAAAAAAACCAACAAAACCAAAACCCAAAACCCAACCAAAACTTTAAAATAAACCAGCTGAGAAGTAAAATATATTTACACCAATAAAAATACAGGGTATAATATGGAACACAATTCTTCCTTCCTTCCTGAATTTCCTCTCAGTAATTAATTATGAGGAACTAAGAGGTGATTATATACGTGTTGACATGACATGAGCACTCAATTTTAAATAACACATAGAATGGCTAAACGTAGAAGAAAATTACACTTTCATCAAGTCAAATCTCTGTTTTTGTTCCAATGTAAGATGTTTTCTGTTCTTTTTGTTTCCCCAGACAGTTCAAGCAGATGCTGCCTGTAAAAGTCTGACACGTTTGCATGCTGGCAACGGATCATGGATCATCAACTTGCCCAATAAAGCTATCTTATTGTAATTCAGAACATCCTTACCCAGCACTTGTTCTAATATGTGAACAGTCTGATAAGAGGGAATCTGACATAATCTATACTGTGAATGAAGAAACCTAGAAGTTGCATTTTGGTTAATTTAACCAAACTAAACTGCATAAAGTCAAATCACTTTAGTCAGCCAGGTAGAAAGATGAAAGCTGTTACTACTATTTTTTTCCTAATGTTCTCAGAGACTGTGGTGCTGGATGCCAAAGCACAGATACCAACTCTCTCAAGAGGAGAAACGTTCCTTTCCCCTGCCCCCGCAAGCTACTGAAGCAAGGTTTGCATAGAAAAAAACGTAAGTGCTCCCTTTCCAAAAGCACAAGAGTAGCATTTGATGTCTTGCCTGGGAGTTTTTCTTGGCCTCCCAACAGTGGTGAAAACTTGCACCTCCTGGAGGAACTCTTGAGAGAAGATGCAACACAACTGTAATCTAAATGGCCTTTCATTATCATAAAATAAACCCACTGAAATCATTATTAACTCCCTGAATACTGTAGTTATAAAGATTTATAACCTATGTCTACTCCAATAAATATGTCTTTAAAATTTTTATGAGTTCTAACTTATGATTACACCTGTGATAGGAAAGAAATATAAGACACTAATTGTTAATAGTAAATGTGTAGATATGCCTAGTGCATTATTAGTGCACTAATCATGAGTAATGATTAAATATACTGCATAGAATTTTAACATTAATCAAACTGATAACTGTAACAAGCAAATCAATACCTTTCAAAGCACAGCTCCTTTTCACCACATATGTTTGCAAATAGTGTGATTACTTGTTATTGCATATTCTGGAAATTACTTCAGAGGGCAAAGCACATAGGCATTTGGTGACTTTTTATTACAAAAATAAAATAACAAATGCACATTCATTACAATCCTAAGGATAATTACAATCTTGCTAGAATGTGACTAGTATCTAAAAAGTTCGTCTTTCTTTTTCTTCTGCTTCTATCAGTCAGTAAATTAATTCCTTTACAAATATGAACATCAATATTCTATTTCTGAGAAAGGCATCTGTTTTTCAATTACATCCCATGAAAGTCTCTGGTACCATGAAATGTATGAGGTGCCTTATTCTCTCTGCAATACCAAACTATGTGAAGGGATTATCTTTTTTCATGCAAAAATCTAATTTAATTTACTTGGCTCAATTCATTATAAGTGATGTGGGCTACTGAACTCCAACATTAACCATAGGCTATAAAGTATGTTTTGGAAACCCACAGGGCTAATGGCTTGAAATGCAGTTTCACTTCTTCAGCACTGCACTCCAAACAAGAACAGAATTTTATTATTTTCCTTCAAACATCAAGTTCTAACTTGTATCTATAAGGCACAAGTATGGCTAGTTTTCTGCACACCAACTGCCCTGCAAATTTATAAGCTGAATGCGCAATAACTCAACAGAACACAAGTGTGTATTTTGCATGTGCAGCAACCTATGGGTAAAGATGTATGCAAAAAAAAGGAAGTGTTTGACAAAGTAGACATCCCAGGTAAAATATGCAAGTTTTAGGAATGCAAATTTATACATGCATTTCTRAGTTGCCAACTGATGTGGCTTTAACCTGAGATAGTGTTCCAGACTTAAACAAAAAAGCAACTTTTTTGCAGCCCCCCCTTTTACCTCCATGAATGATGGATAAGCATTATCGCGATTTCATAGTAAAATACCTCTCTAAAATTGAGTCACACAGAGATGAGAGACTGTGTGGTCTGAACATCCTCCCTGTCAGCATTATGGCTCCAACCCCACATAACTTTCCCATCACAGAGCAATTATGAAGGGGACTACAGGTTTTTCCACTATGCAACAAGGCTTTAATTCAAACGTTACCTTCCCCAAGACTCACTGCAGGGAAAAAAACCCTCTCTGGATTAAGCATGAAGATGGATATCATTCTAGGCCATTCTTGACTAGCAAAAGCACGGTAGGCTGACTAAGGATGTTTCATAGCCAGGAAGTCTAAGGGAATCACTCATCCAGTGTACTCCTCAGGCAGCACTGACTGCAAGTCTCTTGTGAACCTAGACTTTAATGCAAAGCTTCCCTCAAGGAAGTTAGATGTGGGAACATCATCTGTCCTCAACTGTGGGTGAGTCCCATCCCCGAAAACAATGTAGTGCAATTTGCAGCCTCTGTGTGCAGTTGCAATACTTGGTATTTGGGGCCAGCAAAAGGAATTCAATGAAGAATTCAATTTTCCTTCTTTCCAGTATTCAGAGAATTTAACACAGTAACTAAGGCTTCATTTGCCTGCAGCTGTTTCAGAGAGAGAAAGGAAAAAGAAAAAGAAAAGGGGGAAAAAAAAAACCCCATGAGTTTACACAATTTAAATCCTGAAGGACCATTTTAAAATGGAAGCAGAAAGCAATTTTAACAGACCCTAAATAGTCTGCTTCATGCATGCTCACTTAATACCGAACCAAGACATTCTTAAAATTTCAAGCAGGGAAACCTGCTCTGGTTACCTTGGTGATAAACTAAAGACAAAAATGGCACATAATTGTTGCTGATGTCACTGCTCCCAATTGTTTCCAAGGTTACAGAGTACCTCAAATAATTGTGATGTTTCATTTCTAGACTGTATTGGAAGCCCATTTTCTGTTCTCAGTAAATTGTTTAGTGCTGCAGGTAATCTATCTAAACCTTATCTAATAAGGCATCAACAGCCTCTCAGCAACCTCTGGTAATGATATAGATTTATATGTTGAAAATGTAGCTACCTAGTTCTTTACTGAGCAATTTGACTCCTAGATTATCTCAATTATTTTTATCCTAAGAATCTATTTCCATAACAAAGTATATTAATCAATCATATAAAAATATCTGAACACTAAATGTCTTACTGCGAAGCAATATTACATGTGAATTATCTACCTGGAAGGAAGCTGTTCTCTTGGCTGAATGGTGGAAAATTGGCTGTTAACTATTTATAACTGACTGATTTTCCCACCGTCTTCAAACTCATTTTAAATGCAGAGCACAAGTATTTTGCTGCACTAAAAAAACTCAGCCACGCTACATCTTCTCCATTGCAACCTCCAGTTTACCGTGCACCGTAGCATGACTCTCCTTAAAAATCAGTAACTACTATATGTAAGGATTACTCTGCTACCCTCACAGTACTACRGCCTCAGGACAACTACAGACAATGCTGTTAACTACTGTAGTTCTGTCAAGAAATGGGGAGCAGTTTTGAAAACACACTAAAACCAATGTATTTTTAGTCCACAATAATAAGAGCAAGACTTTGTAGCTTAGCTCTGTCCCCTAAATCTAACTAAGCCACATCTCAAATCCTCACTTCTGAAGGAGACAACAGTTAGTAGATGTCCATCTACCACCTCTCCTCCTGCTGGATGTGCCTTTCATCACTTGACTGCTCTCAGACTGCAGGGCTTGACCTTGTCAGCATGAAATTTTCCACTAGAGCAAAACAAAATGGCACTTACTGTATCTTAGCAGTCTGTTATTACTTATGCAATGGATTTTGAAAAGTAATAATTTACTTTAGAAACTGGTTGACTAAAACAGTTTATGTGCGTTCAATGCATGAAATGAACTGCGTATGGAGTCACTAGAAACATCTGTCAGGCATCTAAGCTTCTACCTAGAGTTCAGAGAGGGTTAGAGTGCAGCACAGAGAATAAAACAGAATATCAGAGGTGATTCTTTTTTGTTTGCTCAGAAAATGGCTGAAGGCTGAGCCTGTTTATTTTCATGATTATTCATTTGAGTTTCTCAGTGAATTCATTTCAGCTGCATACATTTTAGCTCTTCTGTGTGTAATTCTCATGAATGTTCTAGCAACAAATATACTGGCAGGAATGTTTGCTGAAACAGTCTGTTTTAAATAAGCACTGAAGAATATACATATAAAACAATACCCTTCTATTTGTAATTGCATGTGTTCACGAGAAAGCCAGTTGGACTCTTAACGAATCAAAAACCAGCGACATACTACGCAGGCAGAGTCTTCCCTAACAGCTGAAATAGTAAATGCTTACAACAGACTATTCAACAACAAGCCACAGAGCATTAATTACTCACTGAAATTAGGCTATGAATACATCTGAACAAAGAATGCATCTGCAAAATCAAATTCTATCTGTACACAACTTACGAAAAGGAATAGAAAGACAAAATCAATGAGAAACAGTTATGTAGTTGGATATAAGTTATGTGATAACTGAGTAGCTAAGGGAAGAGAGGAGGGAAATTGCACCAAGATTTAATTTTAGGGCTGATTCTCTACTGTCTTATGTAGTATATAAAAATATCTATAATATTTTACCACTTTCTCAAATATATTAAAATGTCATGAGGTAATGGGGAACAGACCCCATTTTGCTACGATGTGGCTGCTAACTGCATACACTTCAATTTTTAGATCTACTGCCAGACTTAAAAGACTAGTTATCCATGCATATTTGGTACAGTCTTAGACACAAACAGCTCTCTGCTTTTTAGACACAGATGATGTAATGAAGGTAACACTACTACCAGCCACTCATTACTCAGTTCAACCCTGGCACAAATCTATTTAAGTCTGATATTCAAACCCTAGGATGTGTTTGACTTTTACCAGTTCATATACCTGTTAGAAATGAATTAGTAATGAATAACTCCTATACATCTTTAGAAGGGCAGAGCCCCTGCCCTGGCGTGTTTTGGCACTGTTGCAAACCGTGAGACAGTGTGATAGTAACAACATTAAAGTATCTTGTCCTCATAGCACAAAACTCTTTCCCCATGAAATTAATACACGCTTTGCCAGATTATACAAACAAAATGCCAGGACATTCATCCATCACTAGCGGTGTACCCCAGGGGTCAAAATGGTCCAGTCCCATTCAACATCTTCATTAATGATCTGGATGATGGGGCAGAGTGCACCCTCAGCAAGTTTGCTCGTGTTCCAACCTGGGAGGAGTGGCTGATACACCAGAGGGTTGTGCTACCATCCAGAGGGAAGGAACCTCAACAGGCTGAAGAAATGGGCCGACAGGAACCTCATGAAGTTCAGCAAAGGGAAGTGCAAAGTCCTGCAGCTGTGTATGCTGGGGGCTGACCAGCTGGAAAGCAGCTTTGCACAAAAGGACCTGGGGGTCCTGGTGGACACCAAGTTGAACATGAGCCAGCAATGTGCCCTTGCAGTAAAGAAGGCTAATGGTATCCTGGGGCTGCAATAGGAGAGGTGTGGCCAGCAGGCTGAGGAAGATGATCCTTGCCCTCTACTCCACACCTGGAGTACCGTGTCCAGTTCTGGGCAGGAGAGATACCACAGAGATACAAAGCTACTGGAGACAGTCCAGCGAAGGATCACTAAGATTGATTAAGGGACTGGAGCACCTCTCACATGAGGAAAGGCTGAGACAGGTGGGACTGTTTAGCATAGAGAATGCTCAGGATAGATACTATCAATATATATAAATATATGAAAGGAGAGTGTAAAGAAGACTGAGCCAGGCTCTTTTCAGTGGTGCCCAGTGACAGGGCAAGAGGCGATAGGCACACACTAAAACACAGGAGGTTCCGCCTGAACATCAGGAAACACTTTTTCACCGTGAGGGTGACCGAAGACTGGCACAGGTTGCCCAGAGAGGTTGTGGAGTCTCCATCCTTGGAGATACTCAGAAGCCATCTGGACATGGTCCTGGGCATCCTGCTACAGGTGACCCAGGTTGAGCAGGAGGGTTGGACAAGATGACCTCCAAAGGTCCCTTCCAACCTCAGGCATTCTGTGATTCTGTGGAAGAAGATATAGCCAAGCACACACACTTACTGACATTTTCAAAAACACATCAATGGTTCACTTTCTGTGATATCAGTGATCCTGAACTCTTTGGAAAAATCAAACACAGAATGGAGATTAAAAGAATTTTAACAGAAATGAAACACAGAAGTGCTTCTTGGAAATTCCACTAGCTACCTAACAACATATTTAGGGACCTAAATAATTTTGAAAATCTAGTCATATTTGACTTGTTCAAGATTATATGAGGAGTCTGTAAACTGCTGAAGAACTAGTAGTGGTCTTTCCAATCCTCAGTCACAGATCTGTATTCTTTCCACCTACAGATAGACTCTATCCTTGAATTGCTTTGCTATTCATATACCAACCAAGGTGGATCCTGAGGACCTTGTATTTCTGCTCATTAGATATTTCCACAGTACTCTTAGATGTAACATGTCACTTTACATTTTTAGTATTTGGGATTTTCTATAAAAATACAATCACAAAGTAATGAAAGTCCAGTGTATCAGACAATAAAATAATGTGTAAAAGTCAAATTATTCCTCAGGCAAGTATACATAGCTTTTATGGATATCATGATGCCCTACCTATAACCATGGGCAGAATCTGGTCTTTTGAAGTAGTTTAGTCACATTGCTGTAACTGCATTTCACATTCCTATTAAGAAATAAACAATACTGTGCTCTGAAACTTGTATACCTGCTGTCAGATTATTCATCATGTTAAGCATGTTCCTTTAATTACTTTAAACACTTCATTTTAAATAACTACAATTCTATTAATTCTTTTGGCTTTTGTTTCACAAAAGCAATCAACTCTAAGCTTTACTGTCCTACAACACATACTTGTATTTCTTTCCTGTTCCAAGCAACAGCAGTAAAAGTTATACTATGTTATACTATGATATATCAGTATGATGTCAGTACCAATGCAGATGGCAAAATTACAAAAAAGTTGGTAAAGCCAGCTGCAATATGAAAGGCTACGTTAGAAAATGTTAATATGTAAATGTTGCCTCCAAAAAATAATGTTCCCACAACAGTTCTTACCTGTTCAGATGGATGAAACTACCTGTAGTACACCAGGTGCTTCACACTGTATACAACAAAGCAAAGTGAAGGTGCAAATATTTTGGCTGCTCTACCTCATATGACTGGCCCACAGTCACACTATCTATTGAAGTGAAACAGGTCTATTCTCTCTCTTGACATGATCATACCTTAAAAATGACAATAACTGAGTACTCTTAAAGAACTTCTTCAGAGATCATTACCAACATTAAAGATGAAGTGTATGTTTGCACAGAAGGTACAAAGATAATTATACTGCCTACCTACAAACTACCGGGAAGCTGAAGTTGTGATGTGGTAGGAGGTGGAGACACCAGGTTTGGTTCTGCTAGAGCCAGGTCAGCTCCTGAAGCAGTCAAGCATCACTAA
Organism: Phoebastria nigripes; assembly: GCA_035582835.1. Lineage (NCBI taxonomy): Eukaryota > Metazoa > Chordata > Aves > Procellariiformes > Diomedeidae > Phoebastria > Phoebastria nigripes. Next base: position 40,974 of record JAYKAV010003073.1, on the reverse strand, counting down.
ATTCAAACTAATAAGCACTCCCAAGAGCTTTAGGTCTCAACACAGTACAACACAGGTGAAGAACTACACCATTCAATGAGTACTCACACAAGCTCAACTCCATCCCACTCCTGGTTACTTAACATGAACTAATGAAGCATAATAATTTTTAATGAAATTTCATTTAATTCTCAGTTTTCGTGGGTTAGAAAATTAAATAACCATTTCTTCTCACCAATCATTTTTGAAACAGGTGCCTTCTACTGCTTTCAGAAGAGCAGCATTTGACTGATACAGACATGAGAGGAGAATTTGGTTCAGTTTCTGTTAGTGGCAGCTGTCAGTGTAACCCAGAAAATTGCTCTTAATTTACCACCTCCCTGTAAACAGGATTGTAAAGAGACAGATCCTGAAACACAGGATCTTCGCAACGTGATCTGAAATCCTCACTTTACACTGGTATATACACCCACCCATTCCAGACTACAATGTACAATCTTTATCTCCTCTTTGCCACACTACTTTTCATAGCCATTACTTTTCTTTTCAAAATTTCAAATCACTGCTACCTTAAGAGACAGTACTGATATGATGTAACATTTCTCACAAGAAGAAGAAGTTTGAAGAATTTATGGATCTATTTTACTTTAAAAAGCTTAGATGTAATGGTATTTGAGAATCTTTTACTTTGTAATATTTTGCCAAAACAGACATACCTAAGTAGTGGCAGCAGATGGAAGAGGTTAAAAGTATCAACTCCCAAATTACCAACTTTGCTAGGCCACCTTCCCTTCATAATTTAGACCCTTCTGTTGGAGATTTCAAAAATAYATTCTAGACAGATGACATGTTAACAGAATCATTTCATGGTTCAGTGTCTTCGCAGTATGATTTATCTCTATCTCTAGGCACTGGAGGTCCCTTTTCAGGAGATTTATGAGTTAGATCCAAGAATTCATTTTGATAAGGGAGAATGTGTGCATCATTGCAAAACAGAACATTAACATTTGCTCTAAGATAATGCTTCCTTCTCATTAGCAGTTTTAAGAATAAGTCTCATGCATGTGGTATCACAACTGTTTCCAAGACACTGCACATTCATATAATAAAATGTTCATGAATGAAGATGTTTTTAAAATTTGCATTAGTCCATGAACTTGTATCCCCTTCTCTTCCAAATCTACATAATACATACAGAAATAAGGTCCAGAAGGCTAGTGTCTAATGAAACATATGACTTAGAATTTAATTGGCATTTTCTTCTTCACTCCACTTTTGCTATCAGATACTTGCTGCAGACACTACATTTTCTGTAGGACAAGAAAAGTGGTTAACCACTGGGAGATGCTTAAGCATCTGGCCCACAGCTCAGGCCATATGATCAAAAACACCTTAAAAAACACAGTGTTTTCAAAAGTGCTCAGCATCCAGCATCTCCTGCTGTGAAACAGCAGGTTTTCAGGGGAGTGCAGCACAGTGGGATCACCTATTTTTCATGCCCGACTTGAGACACTCGGTGAATTCTGAGGGTTCACCTGCCCTCTGGAAATCAGCTATTTTGTTGAGATAAATTCAATCTCTAATCACATTTTATGTTGCTTGACTCAGTGAAAGGAAACCTTTTTACTGTTCTGTTCAAACAGAGACTTCTGGTAGCTGCAAGACAGAATTCTAGATGTGAGAAACAATGTAAGTGTGTCTGATTCAGGACAAGGATCAACAATGTCAGATCACCAGTGCACGTATGTCACCCACTTCACACTGCAGGCAGTTTGTAGTTACAGTTTAAAACACACTAAAAATGGAGGACAGGGAGCAACAGTCTTTCAACTAATGCTGTTTATCTAACAGAAGCATTTACGGGCCTTTCACTAGAATCTTCGTAATAAAATCCTTACCCTGAACAAGATGGGGGAAGAGAACTGCAAATAAGAAAGGATAAGTCATGTTCTTTATTTAGAAAGGCACAGCAATCAGACAAGACAGTTGCTGCTCATGTTGAGGAGATGGAGGAGACAAAGAGAGAGACAGACAGACATGACTGAGGCCTTGTTATCTACAATGTCCTGTTAAGAACTATCTTCAAACGAAACACTTTCAGCAGACAGGATCCTGATCAGAGACAAAAGTATTTTAATCTTTTTCCAGCGATGCTGAAAGGACAGAGATGTGAAAACTATAAAATAAAAACAGTTACAAAAATACAGAGCTAGGAACCTCAGCTTAGGAACTAATGGAGAATGCAAAAATCAAACATCTTAGTGCCATCAGAACTTTCCATATTATGAACTTCTGCCTTACAGACCAGCCTCCAGTCTTATCTGACAGCTCACAGGGCTATCACTACAAGTTCTGTCATTTCTATATAAATACTAGCCTGCACAGAGAAGTATGACTGGGAAAATCCTAATTTCAACAGACTTCCAATGAGATATACACCTAGGGTGGGATAGAGAGAATGTTCATGGCAACTGGAATGTTTTATTGTGAGATACGTTGTTTTCCGTTGATGTCCTCCAAAGAGGGGAATGTAAAATATTTCAAATAGAAATTATGAAGAAAGATCTGGATTTAAATGGGCGTAAGGGGCCTCCTCTTCCAGCAATGCCATATGACCCAAAGATCTTGGAGTCCTATGACGTATCCACAGACATGCTCCTTTGCAGACCTCTGAGCCGTTCAACCTGGAGCTTAGTCCATCCCTGGTTCAAGTTACGTAATTCAGACGTGGACCTATGGTAGTTGGAGGTGGTAAGTTTAACAGAAGTCTTAAGTTTGGGAATAAAGTTTTCATTCCCCCAGAGAGTTTCCTGGGGACTGAAATTTTGACTATGCTTTGCTGAATACTTAATTTTCTAAAGCAGTGTCACTCTGACCTTCCCTTCCATGGTTATAAATGCTGTATAGAAAGTATAGAGAAGTGTAATTTCTCACCTACTGGAAGAACATTTAGGCTTTGTAACCAGTACCATCTGAATTTAATACCTTATTTGCTTCTTGTTTAGAGAACACAAACAGCGTAGGATGTTTGGCTACTGTTAGCTTCTCCCATTTTCCTGCTTAAATTAGCACATAAAAACAGTAAAAGCCTAAACCTTGACTTGAGTTCTACACAAGAAGACAGCTCCAAAGGTCTTGGGGGTATGTAACTGCTGTGACTGTTAATACAAAATCGTTCATTGAATGGTTGATTCAAACCCTATAAAGTCGAAGTAAAGACTCACTGATTTCAATTATATTCGTTTAAGACTAAGGCCTAGCTCCACAGCTCACTAAGTTGAAACTCAATGCCAAGGCTAACAGCACAATTACTGGCTGTCTCTAGAAAAAAGCCAATGACTAAACTGACATAGGAACTTAACTACTTTATTCCCTACTTGAGAATGGAAGAATTCTGTGGAGACACACACATAGATTTCCATATCTAGCTTTGGCAATTTCACCATTACTAACATTTTTAAGTACATTCATGAGAACAGATTATTCAGTGCTTGATAACAAAACTTGAAAACTATTGCAAAGTTTTCTGCTAATGTAAAGAAATCAGCAGCACACAAAACAGACCAGTCTAACACATAGAAGGCAGTATAAATAGAAAGATACGGATCAACTGTAGTCAAGAATGTAAGGGAACAAGGAAATAATTCCTGATAACTCTCTGCCTGAGTGATGTCCAAGTGTCATTTACTGTGAATAGCAATTTCACCTCTTCTTCTCCAAACTAAAGTCAAATCAGCCCAATCAACAAAAATAATCCTGATAGAACACATACAGAAATCAGGTATGCACAGTAAATCAATAGCCCATTACATTTATTGCTCATTATTCACAGTAGCTTTTTACACTTCCAGACAAAATGGAGCTTGACTGTAGGGTACCACAGTCACACCATAACTGTGCAACACGCTTTGGTGTCATTTGGTATTAATGCATTTAGTACATTTAACAATAGCTGAAACCTGATTTGCCAGTTTCACATCAAACCACAGGAAACCACAGCTGAAAGAGGAGCTGTTATCAACAAATTAAATTATGTATGTCTCTGTCAGAAATTAGAGTATGGGTACATACACAAGGCTGGAATTATATAAGGTTATATTGCTTCCCGACCCAGGTCTTGAAACTACCTCCAGAATCCCAGAATTGGAAGTATGTACCTTAGTATTCAGCTCCATTGTACACCAATATTAATGTGGTTTGAATGGTAAATGACAGTTGTGAGATAATTTCGGAAACTGCTAACCTCCTGCTAGCGGCCATTTTCCAGGTGAAAGCAAAACCTAGCTGAACGAGTTCTTTCTCAGTGTATCCCTCAGGAGCAGTAAGCTCCAGACTTCACTTGAGAGCAGTGCTGTCATCATTTGTGAACTGAGGGCAGTCAGCTGAGTGAGCCCTTCCTCCATCTCACCAGATGTGCAGAATTACATCTTGATTTAAACAGTGGGTGGAGCATAGCTCACTGTAGGGAAAGCTCAGGCAGGCAGCCTCCTACAGAAAGCAGGAGGTGGCAGGCACGAGTGGTTACCACCCCTCAGCTGAGACAAGAATTTGAGCTGCATGAATACACTGCCTCTCATTCACTCCACCCTAACCTAAGCTGTTTGACTGCCGGTATCAGCAGAGCAATTTTAAGACATGAAGATCCCTGTGCACAGCACAAATGCCTCTGGAAATGTGACAAGTGCTAGTCTCAGTTAAGAAACTTGTTGAGTCCAGAGTCTAACTGTAGTCTCACTGAGCCAAAAACTAGGGCTGAGAGCTTTGGTTCAAATGCACGATGGATGCAGAGAAAGTCTTGGGCAAGAAACTGAGAAGCAATAATGAAAAAGAAAAGAAAAAAGAAAAAAAAAAAAAGGAACAGCAGGGTTCCTTTTGTTTTGATTGGATCTTACAATGACGTTAAGTCATGTGGAGAGGGGAAATAGGGATTGACTATAGCTTTCCTCTTCTCATAAGGCAGCTAAGGGTTACCAAATAAAGCTAGCRAGTGGCACACAAAAGGAGAGAGTTCTTCCAATAAAATATTTTTTAGGCTTCTTTGCTACTAGATGTTATAGTAGGTGAGAATTTGTATTGGATAAATTCAGAGGTGATACTCAAGGATACTAACTACCTAAAAATGACCAAATGGCTTAACATTTGCATTTATAACTTCAGACGCAGATATTATCATGAAAGCAGAAAGTGTAAAGATGCCAGATCCCTGAGCTCAGAGGATTTTGGATTGAACAGTCTCAGGTGGTGAGCTGCAATGCTTCTATACGTCGCTACTCGAGCACTCAACAGCCAGTGCTTGGAAGAACCACTTTCAACCTGAGAAGAGCCTCAATGCTCATGTTGAAAATGCTGTTAAAAAATGTGTCAATTGTAGCACAGATATCAGGAACTGCACTAAGATTACTTCTGAAGTGTCAAACTACTATAAGAGGGGAACGCACCTTTTGGTCATATTTACTATCCCTCTGAATTGACTTTAAACAAGTACCAGGAGAGAAGCTCTATCTCCTATACCCCAGGCCCTTATGCCATCCAGCACACACCATAGTCCACTTTATCTGTATGAATGCAGTTACCAGCAGCAGGGTTATTTTATGCTATGCATAAAATGCAAAGCAGAGGGAAATCTCTAGACTTAAAAATTGCTACCATTCTATTCAGTAAATGTACCCATTATTTAATTCATCAGATAGATACTTCACCTTTGCTTTGCTAAGTCATACAGAGATGCAACAGCAAATAGGGAAAGAGGTAAACTATAGATAGAAATCAAAACCTCTACATGCCCTATTCTATGTATCTTCCTATTGCTCGCCGTTACTTTTGGTATGACTTCTGTCCTTTTAAACTGTTTTGAGCGTTGATAAAATTTATAGATATTGCTTTAGTAATCTGAAGCCTCCCTTGCTGCCTTAATTGCCAGGATCTGTTTTACACTTGTGCAAAGGCAACAAGATGAACCGCTGCTTCAGTATGAATAATTTTGGAAAAAGTGGTGGCAGTTCATGTCTGAGCTGGGTAGAAGGAGATAACTATATGACGCAGAACCCAGCACAACTGCATCTGCATATAAATAGACTTAATCAGAAATGCAAATTGCAATCAGAAGAAATTTTAAAAGCCCTGATAACTGTGCAGATAACAAAAGGTCAAACACTTGTATTGCTGAAGGTTTTAAACTGTTATCAGTCAGTGGCGATTCTTTCTTTATGAGCAAAATGTGGAAAAGACAAGTATATGCCAGCCTAATCAATGATGGACAAATTCTTTCTATATTTCTTCTATTATCACAAAGGTTTTATTGTTAAACTCTATTTTACACTGTCAATCTCATCTTAACTTACTCAGGAAGACTCAATGAAATGAAAACAAAATGAAACCAAAAATAGACAGCATGAAATAATACAGCTAATTTACATAACCATACATAGAGGGAATTTCTATCCCTTTTTCATATCCATGTATGAAATCCAAATCTTTGCATTTTAACATCCTTGGGTAAATAAAAAAATAAATTATGACTACAGTTTGCTGAAACTGCCAGACTGCTTCACAGCAGTGTCAAAACTGTGTGGTTTTCTTTCACAGTAAAACAAGCCTAAGACTCTACAGGAATAACATTTTAAAATGTTATTCAACAGTTACAAATGTTGACTTCTTCCTCTTCTGAAACAGATGTTTTCATCAATAATAGCTAAGAAAAGTATTTTTGAAGGAAGGTACCTTGATATTATATGATTTTATATTCTAAGATAAGAATAAAATAAATATGTAAGTCTTTATCATTTCAAGGAGTTCTAAATATAAATTATTGTAGAAGTCAGGCTGAAAAAAAAGTCTTTAACATTACAGCTTTTTAATGTCTTTTCCTATGAGAGATTCTTAGGATTTGAAGCACAAACGTTTACCAAGTATTTCTTTCTCCTTTGACTAGATTGCCTTTGAACAAACTAGTGAGTGAAGAGAGCCATCTAGTGCCATACCTTGGAATTTTAAAAAGGGTTTTCACCGGATGCATGTCAAATAAAGGAGGGTCTCCATCCCCCAGTTCAATAGCTGTTATTCCCAAGGACCATACGTCACATCGAGCATCATATGAGTAGTCATACTGTTGTTCACAAGCAATGACCTACCAGAAAAAAGCAGAGAAAACAACGCTTTAACCTAATGTACAATTCATGCCATCCTAGTGTGACATGAAAGTACTTTTTTGAGTCATGTCTAAAATCCTATGTAGCTTTCAAATCCATATCTTTGCCTATATCCCAGTTAGGAAAAACCCCACAAAAATGTAACAGTAAATTAGAACTTCTCTTAGGTTTGTTTTCTTTAAAACCAATCTCCCTCTTTTTTAAAAATACATTAAGCTCCATGGGATGCTTCAAATATCTATACAAAGAACATCACTCTACTAAATTCTGTTTTTGAAAGCACTTCTTACAGAAACCTATTACAATAGCAGGGAACCCTATTGATGTTATTCTTATTAACTTCTATGATTATTCATGAGGATAGACTGATTTGCACAGCTGTTTTTTAGATAAGAATATTCCGTCAGTCATTTCTGCCAATTTTTTTTTTTTTTTAGTTTGTCTCTACTAGATTTGAGTAGTTTAAAAAAATCTTAATTAACATACCATGTACCTTGTCTAAGAAAAACTGAAGTTAACAGGAATCTCTGCTTGGACATCAGAACTGTTTTACATCACAATCTTGATGCACACTTCCAGCTAACGCACTGTTTGCATTCTAATCATAAGCTAACTATTCATATAAGCTGGAAACAATTCTGCATCTAAATGGGAGATTCAAACTAAAGTTTAAATTTAGCCCTTATCTTTGCAAAGGGATGAGACAAAAATCACAGCCTCACTGCCTTTTATTCTATCATGATTTGGAATCCTGCCTCAAGTTCATCTTCCCAAATCTCATCAATTAGACCAACTGCTTTGAAAATTTGTCAGATCTCCGCATATTGCTAGTATCAGCTTCCATGATTTTTCTCATAGTTTTAAGTATTGTTACTAATTTGTACTTAAGATAAACAGAACTTCTGACAGGATGTCCTAGGGTGGCTGTATCTATGTTCTAGAAGAGATTTTTTTTTTTTACTTCTGTATTACTTCTGAGTTCTTGTGTTAGGGCTTCAATTTGGGACAATGCTTTGCAGAGATGCCAACATGCAAGTCAGCATCCCAGGTAGCTGCTGGCAGAGAGCCACTCACAGCCTGCTGTAAGAAAACCTTTCCTGGAGAAGCTGCTGATTCCAGCTTAACCTCTTGGTTACTTTCTCCATAAGCGGCACCTAACAGAGGCATTCCTGCCTCTGGTAGAGATTCTATCCAACAGGCCCATAGGACCTGTCGGTTTCTTACTCTGGGACTCATGACCCCATCATACAGCACTCATTTATTTTATCAGAAATCAGGGGTGTTGAACATACTAGTTAAAATAATACTGAATTTTTTTTTTTTGGCAGTGAAGTTGGACATTAGTTAGTTCCTTTGCTACATACTAATAGTTCAGTTCTTTTCCTAGAGCAAATCAGTCCAGAAAAATTAAGACCTTTCCTGAATTTTCTATCAATCTTTTGACAAGTGTTGAGATCTCTCTCCTCCTCCTCAATTTTTCCAGGTTAGTATGCCAAAGAAATTTCTTTTCATACCCTACTGACAGTGGTATTTCCCCTTTATTGCTGTAATGTCAAAGAATCTTCTGATAGAGTATTAGACCAGTGTTTCTCAACTATTGTCTGAGGAACACTGGTGATCTGTAAGACATGATAAAGTGGTCAGCAAAATGTCTGCAAACCATCTGAGAAAAACATACATACACATTCCCCTACACATCAACTATCAAATAAACAGAATGGGGAAAAATGAAAGTAAGCACTGCAAAAGAGGGTTCAGGGATTTTTTTTCTTCAACTTGAAGAGGCAGAGTTTTGTTAGCTAATGGGGTGTTTTTCAAAGTTGTCACACAAAGATCATTTTCCCATCTTGCTTCTCTTCAACAGAATGTCTTAAGTGAAAGCTCTGAAATACTTCTTAGTTCTTCAGAGAGTTCATTATAGCCTTGATCTCATCCCAGAGATCACTCTACCTCTTGAAAAAGATGAGTTTTACTGTGCAGTAGATAGATTCTACGCAACTCAAGCAGAGCGCTTTAAACCACCACCCTTATTTCAGAGGCCTATATGATAATTTCATTTCCTTATACCATGCCTTAGAGAGAAGGAAAGATATCAAATTTGATGTAAAAACTTGTAAGAAAGTCAGTGTGGAGATCCACCAGAGATACTTAAATAATATATTCTAAAGAGGCCATACTTGGTGTTGGCTGGAGTTTCCTTCATTGCAGTTTTGCTCAGAGATTGAAAGGGAAGCTTGTATTTCTTGATTATTTTTGTCTCTTTATACAGTTCCCCAAATCATCTCTATACTCAAGGACACTTCCTCACAAAAAAAAAAAAAAAAAAAAAAAATCATGCAAGTCAGCTTCCAAGGCCATGATTCAGAAGTTGCAAGTAGCTTATCCATATGTGACTAACTAAATGCACTATGCACTATGTTCTCCTTCCTTTTTTAACACATGAAAAATATTTATTTATTTAAAAATATTTAGCTTGGTTAAAAAGCTGCTAGAGCCCACTCCTGAAGTGACTACCTCAGAAGTTGCCTGGTTCTCATCAGTGTGCCGAGTCCTTTGCAAATACTTGTCTATTTGTTCTCAAGCTTTATGATGCAGAGGAATATATTTTCATTTTCAAGGGAAGGAAAAGAAGGACCTTCTCAAGGTCACTCTGGACTTCGTCAGCAGTGCCACAAACATAGCTGGTCTCCCACATTCAAAGACACCACCACTTTTTCATCTATAAGCACATCACAGTTGCTTCTAACTAGAGGCCGATGGCAAAACTTGCTACATATCTCACTCAGTCTTAGAAAGTTTAACAAGCTACACTAAAATAATATGAGCATCAGAGGGTTTTGTACTCACAATGGATGGGGAAAAGAAAGTATACTGCAACTGCTGTTTTAAAAAAGAAAAAAAGCCTTTGAGTTTTCTCAGCTTCACAATGTATTACCTACCAAGCAAAGAGAAAGGAATGTATAACGCATCTTTGTATGTTTTCTGCTCCACAGCTAACAGCTACACCTCCAGTAACTATGGTACATGGCAGTAAAATGACACTGTAGCAAAATACTGGCACTCTAACCAAGGGGAATTAAACACTATCAGATTCTCCTCCATTCTAATATCAGAGCCTGCAGTGATTCTTTTAGAAAAATATTGCCCTTAATCTGCATTCTCTTTGTTTACAAAAATTCAGCTGGTGGACCATGCAACCCAGTATGTTTTAGACTGTTAGCTTGACTATAGTGAGATCAGCCTCACAGAAAACATACAAAATGAACTGCTCTTCTGACACTGAGTATGCAGCATGTATATGAATTTAATCATCACTTTGGTTTGAAACAAGTTTTCAATTTCTGTGGGATTTATCATTAGAATCTTACCAACTTATGCACCACTTAGAGAAACACAAATGCCACTAATTTTAATTTTTAAAGCAAGAATCAAATTTTACAGCTTTTTCCTTGATAAAAGGTGCACATCAGCAGTTTGCTTTATATGTTGGCTAGCAGACAACACTCTGCCTTGAAATCTGAAGAAGAAAGAGTTCTCTCAGTCATAGTTTACAAGCTAAGTCTTTGGGAATGCCCCAGTCCTGTTTTGCCTTGAGAACTATTGCAACTTCCTGCAGAGCAAAAATCTGTAAGGGCCAAATACAAAAAGGAAAAATGCCATTGACTTATCTTTTATTATGTTCCTGTCTCTATCGGAAACTCAGAGATACTTATTTTTTTGAAACATCTGTCCTTTTCGGTCAGAGTTCTGGAGCTGAGAGTGCCTCTCAGCACTGCTGATGCCTGCTCTGCCCAGTGGGGCATGAAGACAGAGAGCCCAGAAGAAATGATCTGAAACTGAAGAAAATGCTACTTCCTTCCTCTACCTTGTGCAAAGACATCATCACATCTGTACCTATTTTATATCCAGCAAAATCCTCCCCTGCTTGTACAAGCAAAAAAGAAGAGGTAGTTTGCTTTGCTGCAAACACTATGTTCGTGCCAAAACTTCAGGGGGTGATGTAGTTAATCTTGTGATTTCCCAGTAAACACCATGGGAATAAGCACCAAGTCTTTCACTTCGACATGGGCTGGTTACGTGCACACAGTGGCCCAGGTTGCTAAGGAGACAGGCTGTCACCTTTTGTATTAGTTGTAATTTCATCATGATTTCATGCCCAGCCATACTGCCGTAGGATGGAAAGCACCTAAACACCGCACAGAGAAACAGACAACATGACGGTAGTTGTCAACACTAATTGTGCTGAGGGTCACACTGGGACAGGGTGAGGTGCGGGGGAATTCACTGGTCTGGCAAAGATGACACATAAACAAGTCAGTCACACTAACTGGAGGGAATTTAGAGAAGCCAGTGATTAGGCATTCTGTGTGATTTATCACTTCTACAGAAACACAAAACTTCACAGAGACACACAAGATGATTCACACCCTGACAAGAAGACTTTATAATTAAGGATATAATTCTATTTGTTCTGAAATCAATGCAAAGATTTCTTTGAACTTCAGCAAGCCCATAAGTAGATCACAGGTGGATTTAGAAGAAGGAAAACAGGTAACACGGAGAACTAGCTGTTATTTGTACAGTGGTCATACTGACCTGTGGGCAGAGAGGAAGCTATACATACGTTTAGCTGAAGCAAAATACTTCAAACGCTTTTAAGTTTACCCAGAATTATTAGAAGTGAACTTACTTTCATTTTGCCTCCACACTGCACATACAAAGTATAGCTGCAAGCATACACAATACTGATAATAGCAATACAGATGTGCTACCTGGAGACGATTGCTACACAATTAGCGCTGGTGACCCACCCGCAGAAAGGAGTCTGGAGTTAAAAAGGTTGATGCTCCTGAAGAAAGGCAGTGCTGTACTCAGCTGACGTAGCTAAGCAGCTTATGAGGTGTGTGAGCACAATGCTGAAAAGCACTGTGTATGTAAAACAAATGTGGCACAAAATTGTTACCCTTGCTGCAAGGAGAACAAAATAGCTAGCTATGCAAGTCAAATGAAATAAACCAACTGAACTTCTGTGCTCCACCTGACACTATGTAACCCAACTTAATTTATCTACATAGGAAATACAATATTAAATATTCTTCTAATTCCTACGCACTGGGAAAAAAAAAGAGTCTTTCATGATAGCATTTAGCAGTACTGGGGATACTGAATTATCCAAAGTGATACCTATCTACCTCTATCCCTCCCTTGCTTCCTCTTTCCCTCCCTCCCTCCCCTCAAGCACATTCACATAATTAAAAAAAGAGCAAATTTGTGATTGAAATTGGTTCCATATTCCCCCATTTTCTTATTTGGATTTCAGTTCCTTATTTATTATCATCATACAAATTTTTCCATGGTGTATCAGAAAATGATTATATTGTTAGATGTGTTACCAAAATAAAAAGTAATGAATATTTTAAATAATTCTTATAAGTAATTATCACAATTAATGTTTATTCATTGAAAATTAATTGTATGTCAAGTAGTCAACTGTGTTTTAACAGCTGTGAGTAATGAATTTTTATTTTTATTTTTAAATCACCCTAGTGAAATATTCCTGAGACCATTAGACTGCTCTGGCAGCAGGCTACATTTGTAGGGAAACATAATACCTTTTATTAGACCAAATGATACAGTGAGGAAAAACAGATAAGCTTTCAAGCACACAAATCTATTTTGTTTTATACCACGAGACCATCACGGCTTCAACACTACTAATACTAGTATCATTGACACATGTTGTTTCTGACCCACAGATTTACTCCTGAGCAGTAACGATATACACTACACACCTCACACAGATTTGTAAATGGTGTTTCACAAAGAAACTGAAAACTCAAAGGCAACTCCAGCCTCATAAGTAAACACATTTCATGTAGGGATCTCAGTGCAGGGCAGTGTGGTACTGAAATGATTTTCTCTACTGTTTTTGGTTTTTTGGTTTGGTTTGGTTTTTAAATCTTTAAACACCCTACATGAAAGTTTTACAACCCCTCCATAGCTGCTGTTTAGGTTAGAACAAAACAGAAGCATCTGCAACCCCTCCACGTCCCTTCACAAGATTATGGCCATGTTATCAAGGTTACTGGCAAGGTTCCCTGAGGTTCCCTCCAGCTGCCACATCCTTTTCAACGCCCTCCTGCCATGCTAGCCCATAAGAACGTCAGCTCTCCTGGAGGCAAAGGAGGAGGTGATGCATTCTGCCAGACTCCACTCTGCAGGGAGAGCTTGCTGGTGCTCTCCTGCTGCGCTCTCTGCCTCTCTTGTGTGCCATCTCCTTTAAAGAAACCTCTGTATTTCAATTCAGCTTTCTGAATACCACTGCTTTCCTTCTGGACTTCAAGCAACTTCAGCGTAACTCCTTACTACTGCAGCTTGTTAAAGCTTCCGTTTGAGAGCCACAGAAAATTAAGAAAGTGGGGAGAAAAAAAAAAAACTGGGCAGAAACTGCCATTTCTTTTATTTCTTTATTCAATTCCTAAAGATCTGTGTTCCCAAAAAGATAACTTTGTTTAAGTCATGCCAGTCAACTCTCAGAAGGTGGCATCTCAGAGTCACAGGCATTTTAGTCATATGTGGCCATTTAGAGACCTAATTCTATCCCACATTCTGCCACTGACCTGCTGTAAGTCCTTAAGCAAGTCATTTTACTTCTATGTCCCTCGGTTCTTCCACACAGTCTTGCCCTATCTATTTAGAGCAATCATTCCCACTCTTCCCCCGGCCACCTTCCCACACTTACACTGTAGCAGTTCCTCTCCGGCATGCCCATACCTATTTACCACATGTACCACAGGACCGCACTCAAACCCAGTGCTGCATTTCAAGAGGACAGCTAATATTCCCTAAAAATAATTTTTAACACACCACGGTGTCCCACTACTTTAACCTCCTGAAAGCAGGGATGTCATTTCAACATGTATGCCAAGTAGGCAATTCCTTTACACCCTAGGCTTAATATACTATCATAAATACAGTAATGTTAAACAACAAGCAATTGTTCAAATCACAATGTAACAAAAATCTATGTTATGAATGATTTAATGCTACCATTCTTCATCTTTATGATTTCTTTATTGCATTTATTATTTTTACCCACTAAATGTGTGGGATTTTCAAGTATTTCACTGTTATTAATCATGATGCCAGATAAACACAAATTCTGTAAAAGCAGCAGAAGTTTTCTCTATTCCCACCTGTGAAGTTTCTTCCTAAGGACAATCAATTATTTTTTGTAAATTATGTTTTCAATCTTATCATCTCATTTACTGTAATTCACGAGGTAAAAAAAACTGTAGTAAGAGCTAATTCAGTAATCTATCTTATCATTAGCTGTAGAAGAATAGTTATTACACCTTCATGGAAGATGTTAGAAGGAAATATTTTCAAAATTTTCCTTATTAGAGAAGGTACATAGTTCCTTATGTTTCTTTATCACAAAATATGCATACTGTTTCACTGTACAACTGTTTTTAAATGGCTTTCAGGCAGAAAAATAAGTGTCTTGAAATCTATATCCTATTTATACTAAGCGGTGGATTCCTACAGTTCATTATAAATCAGCATTTACAAAATTCCATGCTTAGCTGGCATTTAAGAGAGTAGTGAAAATGTGCATATCAGAAGAGCAAATTTTAGCTAATAAGGAATTAAAGTGAAGAGACCTAGAGCTATTAACAGGATGCTGACCTTGAGTCCCATGATGTAAGCAAAGGGCTGGCAAATAAGCTAGGTTGAAGTGTGACAAAATGAGAACATATTCAATAGTTTCAGGGGAATGTATCACTGTACTTGTTTAGAGTTAATTAAAAACATAAGCCCAGGTTAGTGATGGGGTTATCTTTTCTACGCTGTTTTTCCAACTCAGTATTTAACTACACATGAAATGTATTTACTATAAAATGGATTTTTTTGTAAATGTTTCATGTCTCCTACAATAGAGAGGTAAATAAGAGAAATCAGCCCTAATCTACCAAAAGGAAGATGTTTTTTTGACCAAATTCTAAGGCCTGAATACAGCCCTTAATGTAATGAATATTGACTTCAGTGGAAAAGCTGCTGTGAGTCTTCGCAAAATTAGATTTTTCCCTTTATATATTTTTCAACTACATTAATGCAAATGACTTTTTGGGGTGCTTTTTTTACCAGTTTGGTTGATTTTTCTTTGGACTATGCAGAGACACAGCTTTGTACTGAAACAATGCAATATTATTCATTGTTTCAGGATTAGACTTACTGCACACACATATGATCAGATTTAAAATTTTAAAAAATACAAAGGAACATTGGAAAAAGACAATTTAAACTAGTCACCTATTGTTCTAACACTTCAGAAATTTATTCTGATACTCAGATGTACTGAATTTATCCCAGAAAGTATGCCTTGATTCAGCAGGGGGAAGGAAAACAATCTGTTATCTCTGGGGCAGTCTTACTGATCGTTATTTCATCTTGGCAGGATGGTAACAAATATCCAAAATACAGAGTTGACACAGCTTTAAATAATAGTGTGACATTTGAAATCCCTCTGAAATCATTAGCAAAACAGAGCCAAGATTTTACCTTTGCTTAACTCATTATTAGAGAACTCATATGATACCTTTACCAATGTCTCAGCCTTTCCTACTGTCATGTGTCATATTTCAACACATAATTCTTCAAAGGATCAACTATGTTCTAATTATGTTCCTTTTAAAACATAAGTATGCATGCACTATTGTCATTTTTTAGCAGTTATCAGTAAAATATAACAGCATACTCCCTGTGGTTTTAAACTACCTTCAGCATCTCTCCAGTTCTTTCTGACTTCAAGTGTCTTTTTCTTTTTCTATTTCTGTTCTTAAAACTAGATTTGGGCCAAAGAAAACATATACAGATTCTAACTGAGCTTGTTTCAAGAGTCAAGTTTCCAGCTAGATCACAATAATATAATTATATTTGGGAAAAAGGAAAACTGCAATTCTATTTGAACTAGATTTTGTTCAGTTCTGCACTGGAGGTTGAAAACAAGACATGTTAAGGTTTAGAACTAGAGATATAAAGGCAGTTCAGTTCAAAAGTTTCAAATCTGATTCCTCCTGCTAGCATTCAACACAATTTATTTCAGTGTAATAGAAGCAGATTTTAGGTAACATAAGTGTTTGGCAACAGGCAGATTCAAACATCCACCATACTTAAACTATCCTGCCTTATTTATCTTTTTTTGGCATGCCTGTATTCAGTGTTCCAGTTTCTGCATGTCTGTTTGTGAGACGATACTAATTAGGTTAAACAGCAATGATTGATTTTCAGTGAGTCTACTTTAAAGCTGCTCTCAAACTGACTCATCCTTGCCAAATTCCTCTGTTGCTTCCACACAGCCTAGTTATTCCCTGTATTTTCATTTTTCAGCAAAATTTTTGTTGATCACATGCTCTGCTCAAAACAAATGCTCAAGGACAAATCTTTTTGATTTGTCCTGTTGCTGCTCAACAAGCCTCACAGTCATCAGAAAAGAAGAGCCCTCTAAGATGTTTGAGTCACTCAGAACTGTTAAGCTGCTGCTTTTCGTGCTGCCAGTAAGAACACTGAGCTGAACAGAACACCTTAGGCCACCCTCAGCCACTGCTATTTTCCTATGAGCTTTTGCTATTCCAAGTACCATGCCATATAATCCCTTTGATACATTTTGCAATCTTCATCTTAAAATACGATGGTTTTCCTCATTATACAGACTGTTCGTGATCCAGGCTGATCTATTGATTCTAGTTTCCAGCATATTTGTCTCCTGCTTATATCCAGTTATTCCTATCTGTCAGCTTGAATAATCTTGCATCCTTCTTCTCCAGGTTTTATTTTCCTGGGGTTTACCTTGGAAAATATTCCCTGTCAGCTTCATTTCACAAGGTTCATTTCTCTGAAATACTCCTGTAGTCTCTTTCTCCAAGGCAAGCTTTTTCATCTCCCCTCTCCACTCCCCCTTCAGATTAAATCCATCTTTCTCACCCTTAGATAAGATGAGGTCCCATGATTGCCTTACGCATTGACTGAGGCTACTATGTTTCACACACAGATAGTAAAAGTCCAATTTATGAAAAAAAAAAATTCCTAGTCTTCATGCTTTCTATTTCTCCGATTAGTAACATTTCCTTCCTGTCCAGTTATTTTATGGTATTTTTGGGTCTGACATAGATTCTATCCTATGTCAAAACCTTCAGGCAGCAAGATTTTTGCAACTGTTAAGTGCTTTTCTAGTTTTTACTCATCTCACCATAGTCTCATCTAGAAAACACTGTTCCTAATAAGCTGTTACCCAAGCAGAGTTTTTCAGTTTATTGCAGTCCTAATCTTTCATCTTTTACATAAAAATTTGGCTGCACATTCTAAAAATACCAGAAAGATCTCCCCAGAAGTAAGGTAAATTGCACCTYGCACATTGGTTGAAATATCAACACAAAGAAAGCACGAGTGTTACGCAACTTGTCATTTAAAAGCCATTTCAACAACAGCATAGCAGATATCTGAGCATCTTACAGCTGTTTTGCAGACTGGTATATCTGTGAAGCCTGATCGGCATGGCTTACACAGGCATGCAAATGTGATATGAGTTACTATGCTTATGGTACTGGGTTGGTTATTTTGACAAATCTTTTCAAAACAGGAAGCATTCAAAGCTACTTCTGTTCCTGTTTTGATGTGCTATGCACATAACATACCTTGGTTACACGTGTTGTATTTTCAGGTCAAAATTTTTCAGATCAAAATCTCTGCTTATTTCTTTGGCTTTTTACCTCGAGAATGAATATTTTCAAGCAGGATGGGAAAATAAATTCTGTATGATTACTGCCTTTGATGGCAATTATTCAAGCAAAATAGTACCGTAAAAATAACTTCTAATAATCCGAGTTCAATAAAATATTTCACAATATGTCCATTATTGTCTAGAGGAGTATTTTATAAAGGTTTCAGAATGTCTCCAACCAAGGTGATTCCATAAATAATGCCTGCACAGTGGTTTCTAAGGTATCTTGTGTCTCCTTTGTGACGTAAACTGGTTGTTATGGAGATGGTAAAATTTCAACCATTCTTTGTGAGACTGTGCAAGATCAATTTTGGATCCGTTACAGCAGCTTCTTTTCTCTGCTCAGCTATAATCAGCCTTCCTTAGCAACAGAAATAGATGTATAAAAAGTATAAAATGTTTTAAAACAAATGTTTGCACGATACTTTTAACTGTTTGACATACAGAAATAGACCTGTGTGCATTTGTAACAGATGCAAATTCCATCCCAAATTCGCCAAAATTCAAGTAAGTCTAATGGCCTTCAACAGAAATGAGGTTACTACTGTTAAGAAGGTTTAACAACTTACAAATAAACAGACCACTCCCTTCTCACTCCCTATTTTTTAATTTCATAATCTATACCTTACAAAAGTATTTTTTGCTTCTTAAAGCAGGGAGGGCAAAGATTAACATCTTTCACCCCAAATTTAGGGACTTTTGTTCAACAGTGTGTTAAAACTTTCTAGAGCTTCATGAAGTAGAAGGAAAAGGGTTATGTCTGGGGAGTAGTATGTAAAAATATGGTCTAAGCTACTTGGCTAGGCCGCCTGGAGATTATTTTTCTCCATTTTTAATCTATGCTAGTCCATGTGTCTAAGTGTGTAGCTTAAGGTTAAAGAACGCATAGCTGAGTCAGGGTTTTTCAGAGTCCTATAGCAAGACAGGAATGTGGGAATTMCTCCTTCTCCTGCCAGTCTGTATTTAGAGGCACAGACAAGCACACCAAAACATACAGTATTTGATTGGAAAGTCATAAAATTTTCAAGGACACCCTCAGTTATTTGCAGATTATCTGTACTTTTATGGAAACATTACAGAGAAGAAAATAATGAAGATTTTTAGAAATCCATTTTGTATATTCTAATAGTATATTCATTTTACTGAACAGGGGCCTAGATGTAGAGTAAAGTAGAAACACAGCCATAGGGGAGGGAAGAAAAGATACCCTTTTCTCGTACTATGTGGAAGTGGCAACAAAGTGTGCATCGCAATGAATGGAGACAACCCAGATAGGAACATTTGCCTACCTCAGGTGCCATCCAAAAGGGTGTTCCCACTGAGGTGTTTCTACGCAGCCGTGTGCTGGTGAGCTGGGCTGAAACACCTGCAATAAAACAGATCCAAAAAACTTGGCTTCAAATTCAGTCTGTCCTTTCAGTCAGTTTATTTCAAGTATCTGGAAAACAAACCCCAAACCTGGGAGTACAGCTGCAGAATGCCTAGCCAAAGTAGGTGCAGCATTTGTACTGAATTCTTTGTTTGATTAATTTCAGCTTGCTGTTTTCGTTCAGAATTGCTGAGAGATTTTTTGTGCATGACTCAGTTTGAAGCACTTTCATTCAAACTCAAAAATTCAATTGGCACCTAAATATCACAGACTTCTTTCTGCTGTTTTCATCAGTATAAACAGGATATTCAAATTACAACTTGACTTTAAAACTTCTGTTTCAGAAATTTACTCCCTGAACACCGCTGGCAGGAAACTTGTTAACTAGAGTATTTGCAGAGGCTCCTGTTCAACAAAACATTTATGCACTTGCTTAAATCTTTCCCTGTTGAGAAAAGCATGGAATCTCAAGCTCACACTGCAGCTTGTACTTACGGAGTTAAGCACATGCTTAAAACAAAGCCTGTGCTTCAGTGCTTTGCTGACTGGGGCTGAACTACTGAAGCACAACTGAAAAAAGGAAGAAAGAACTGGAGTTAAATCAGACAACGTTAACAAATCAGAATGAACTTTCACAGCAAATCTTCTTCTGTGCTCTGGCCAATATATAATTGAATTGTAGAGTTCAGGAGCATTCCAATAAGTTGACACAAAACCAATATTGACTTAAAAACGTATTTCACCTTAACATTGTTTAAAAACAAAAAACACGGTGGTCTGCTCCTATGGCATCACCCAGACACAAAAACGGGCAGAAACATATATAATACACATTGCCTGATGCCAATAAATAAGAAATTGGGACTCATAATTCGTAAGTTAAATAACTTGATTGCTGGCTCCAAGATTCAATTCTGTATTTATTTTTCATTTTTCAGTGTGATTGCAAGCCTTCAGTGATTTCCTGAGTACCGCTGTGAAACAGTTAATGGCTAGGACATACAGCAAGCTTCTGTGCATTTAACTCTGATCTCTCTTCAACTAGCTTAATTTGTAGCTGCTATCTACGGACACTCCAAAACAGTGCAGAATACCAAAGAGCTGAGAGAGGGAAACAGCAGGAGAGAGTGAGTGAGCATGAGCATAAATGAATGATAAGTTGCTGACATTTTGGGTCGACTTACACTGTGACCAACATTTATCCAAATATATCATGCTGTCGAGAGCAGTTGAGGGAAGAAACGTGTGTTACATTGAGAAAGCAAGTTGTAAAGTCATGAAATAAAGGCAAAAAAAAAAAAAAAGCCTCAATTAAGGATATCTATGTAATCGTCTCTGTGACCTAATATCCATATGTACAGCCTTGAATATGAAGTAACTTTTTTTTTTTTCTTCCAGATTCTGTCTCATTCTGTGGACAGAATGGATAGCGTTCTCTGAATAGGTAGTCATTTAATATTTTTTTATTCCCATCTATTTGAGTTCTAGCTACTTATTTAGTATATCCAATCCTATACTAAATTTAAAATTATTATTTTCTTTTCCTTTTGACATGTTGCCTTCCCTCCTCATCAAACAATAAATCTCCTTAACATTCCTGCAAAATGGGAGAGGATTATTAGTTCCAGGGATTAACCTAAAAATATCCAAAGCATCCACTGTTTTTGGGTACTTAACCTGAGATCTTTCAGTTTTCAGGCACTCCACATGCCTCAAGTAGAGCTGTAATAGATCTCAGCTGCAGTTCAAGAACACTTAGCTCTTCTACAAAGGAGGACAAGATGTTTCAAACTGGCTATCGGGAAAATGAGGAACAGAGTGGCCACTTCTAAAAAGTTTGATGCAAGTGACCTGCCAACATCACAGAGAAACACTGGCAGAAGCAAGAATAGTCTCCAATTTGATGCCATTCAACTGTCTGAACTGCGAGTCCCTTCTCTTCCTGAACTCCTTGCATTTTTCACTATATTATCTTCCACTTTCTGCAACAAATGAGACAAACAGTTCTACAAACAATATCATCTGCGACTCAGTCCTAATTCGTTCCCAGAGTCCCTTCTGTGACTACACCAGTGGGCTAGAGGGGAAAAACAGCAACTTAATGAAAGCTTGGTGCCTGATGCTTCTTTAGTCAGGAAGCCCACAGATATGTGGGCATTTCTTGGTGTTTCCTAACTGTTAAGTGTTAGGAAACACTCGAGATTTAACTCATGTCTTTTTCTGAGGTAGTTGTATTCGTTGTGTTACTGTTGTAACTTAAGAAGTAGAAAAAAAACCCCTAAAACCTAAATGTGGAATCAGAGACACCCATGGGACAACAGAAAGGCTGGGATTCTCAGTTCCCTTGAATGTGCCACTTGGAGTTGCAGCACACTGATCTGCCTTTGGAAGCCAGAGCTCCAAGCTGAGCTTCTGCTGCAGCTCAGGCCTTTGATACATCTGATAAAAATGTTTTGCATTGGGGAGAAAAGCCAACTTTTCCAAGAATGGAGTAGTTACAAACAAAGATCATACTGTCAAAGTTCCCCCAAATGAGAAGGGATCTTCCTCCCTTGTACTAGGTCAGGGACTCACTCCAAGTTTTGCTTCAGGCCCTATGTTTCTCCCAGCACTATTTTAATTGTTGCCTTTACGATTCAACATAATGAATTTCTGTCCCTAGGAGATACTAAAGAGTCTCCTGTTTCCCAACTTACTTTAGCATCTTCAATAGATTTTTATGTTAAATTTATAATACCATGACAATATCAGTATTAAATTTTCTTTCCACTGAATAAATTTAATATTTTTGGATTTTTCTTTAAAAATATTACTATTTGCAGAATTTTTTGGCACGCCATTTTATACTACTCTCATTTTGTGAACGTTTTTCTTTACCTTCATGCACTGCTAAACAAACATCTGTTATTCACACGATACTATTCTCAATGATTACCTTATGCGTTATATGGTTTCATTAATAAATCATATTACTAATAATCTGTTTCTGTTACCTTTAATAAAATTGTCCATTCCATTGCATACATATCTGAGGGACTACAGCATTTCCTTATTTTTCTAAGTGCATGTTTAAAGGGAAAAAAATTGCTGAACTGAGTTAAATTCTATTGCCAAGACCCTCTCTCTCTCTCTCTCTCCGCCCCCCACCCCGCTGTTTCTTATGCAATGCTCAAATCTAACAGCAATAATCACAAATTAAATGGATGTTGGGTTTTGGACCCAAGGGACCATTCTACCTTCTGCTCAGAGGGAAAAAATATGCTTAAGGCTAGCAAAAGCCATTTCAGAGAGAAGAATGTTTCCTTTTCATATGCAAAAGACAGAATATCTAAATTTAAATTAGGAGGACAACTGTCCTGAAAAGGACATCCCTTGTGAAATGCAAAAGAGCTTTGTAAATAAAATGGTACCTTCAGAACTATTTTTAATCATTATGTTTAAGCTTTTAAGTTAAAAGTCTATTACTGATTTTTGGTCAGAATTTTTATTCTTGCTATATCAGGTTCCTTCTCCATTCTCCTTCTTAAAATAATTCTGAGTATCTATCCTTCTGAAAAAGTCTCTCGCTATGGCATTCTGCCTTCCCAGGGGAAAGTAAACAGATGCCTTTGGCTAAACTGCATGTATCAGGAAAACAAATGGGAAGTGGTCATTACCAAAGTCAACGAGCTTGACTCCACCTTCTGTTGTCAGGAGAATGTTGTTCCCTTTCACATCACGATGAATGATCCGGTTATTGTGTAAATGCTGAAGGCCCTATATACCAGCAGTAACAAAAATAAGTTTACTCCCTTATTTAAAAACAATTACCCTACTATTAGGGAATGTAATGAAGACAATCTGCACATACTCTATAGAAACATCTGTCCACTGGATTACATGCTTGATACAACCCCTGCTGCTATAATAGCCCACATAATATTGTCAACATTACCATACTTTATAAATGGAAAATGTATGTATGAGATGAGTAAATTGCACCTTCTGCTGTCATTACAAGCCCAGTGAACATCCTTACCAAGAGAGCACCGTATAAGATGTATGAGATTATAGCTTCATCCAACCGTTGGCCACACTTCAGCAGGCCTTTGACAAGCTCTGTGACAGAACCTCCATTGCACAGCTGTGAAGGGGAGAGTTGTGAGGTGGGAAAAAAGCAAGACAAGTCCTCAGTCACTCAATATACTTGTTTAGGCTGTAAACACCTACTGTGCAAAACTGCACTACAACACAAGTCTGGGAACAACTAGATTTTTGGCTTGCAATTATTTATATTGTCACCCCACCTTAGAACGTATTTTATTAGCGATGTTAATAATAAATCACAGCAGCGAGGGTGGGGGGAGGGAAGTGAAAACCGAAGATTATAAAGTATAATTTATAAAATGTAACTAAAAATCAAAATATTATGAACAGGACTGTATTTTGTTGTTAAAAGAGGATTTATAAGTCCAATTTACATTATTTGAGTATTTTCACAATAATACGTGTGTTGTCTTTTTGAAAAACTGCTTTTGTGCAAAGAAAAGGCCAGACAGAAAAGATTGATGCTCTTGATAACTGGGAGGCAACAAATTACAGTCATTTTAAACTTTCACTCCATCAGTGCTCCTGCTGGCAGGCAATATAAAGTAGACAGAAGCCATATCTCTATACTCAGATTTGATGGCATGTGCTGCCAACAACTGAGATGAAACATTCTGATCCAGAAAAGCAGCTTCTTGCAAGCATTTCCCACTAATGGGCTGCCATACATCAAAAGAGGAGGAGAAAAAGTAAAATTAGAATCTTTGTAAATATGTTTTCACTCACACCATTAATTTACTGTCCATGCCCTTCTAAGCAGCTATTTGCCTCTTTCCTTTCTCCTCTTTCTCTGTCCTTTTCTTACTTTAATATTCACAATTGTTCAACAAAAAAAGATGGGAGAATTGATTGCCTTTCTTTCATTGAATTTTCTCCTCTAGACCTGTTTTTGTAGCCAGCAGCCTTACCACCGTATCTGCCATACAGAAATCACATGCATTTCAACACAAGTTCATTTTACGTTATCAGTATTAAGTTTAAAATACTACAGCGTAAATCAGGAGAATGGTATGAAAACAGAAGTTCTACAAACTCTCAAGTTTTGCATCTCTCAAATAGCTTTTATGAATTGTGTATCAGTTCAATCACTAATTTCTGTGATATGTCGATATTTTCCTTCATTTATTACTAACCTCCCCTTGCATCAAAAAATTTCACTAGACTAAAAGTGAAAACTAAAGTTCATGGAAAGGACCAGATCACATGATAAACAAGACATCCTTTATGTAAATAAGTTCCTGAAGCAAAATTTCATCATTGAAAACATTGACAAGTTCTGCAGGAATTTGACTTTACCTTTTCAATTATTAGCAGGAATTTTTTTTTTTTTTTTTTAAATCAATTGGGTGGGAGCATTCAGCTCAATACCAATCATCAGATGTATTTACGGGAGAACTTCATCATCTCATGAGAGAAAGTGCATGTTTTTCTTTCCATGCTTAACCATTCGCTGACAAGCCATTAAGTCAAAGATTTTTGTTTATTGCTTTCATTGCACTAAATGTTCTATTGAGACAGGCTGTACTAAACTTATCTCTAGCCTACAAATAAAATATAGAAAAGTATGCCCTCACTTCAGAAAAAAAAAACCAAGCTGGTTGTGACTGAAAAATGATACAGACTGACAGCTGTTTGGTAGCATATGTTAAATGAATGACTGACTGTGAAAATAAATATATCCCACAAACACTGTTGCAGCTGTCAGTGACACTGTTCTTGACAGTCAGCAAAGATCTGGGACAAAATGAACTTGTAAACTTCATTACCATTTTATACCTAATGGTAATACTTTAAAAAGTGGAGTGATGCACATTTAGATGGAAAAGTAGGGAAGCTTGCCTTACAGTTGTTTGTGCAACACCTATCCGAGAATTCCATCATCATAAAAATATTTAAGGTGTCCACTTTTGCTACCCTTCCTCATCCTAGGCATTTATCAAAGTAAGGCCCTGCTTGTAGTGCGTAAACATGGCAAAATTGTGCCTAAAGGGAAAAAAAAAAATCCACCTTTTTATTAAAAATTTTGGAAGTCACACATCCAATGAATATATGTCATCAAAGACTCCGCGATCAAAGTCTGAGGACTTTGTATATTCCCTTTTACTGAAAAAGTGTCATTAATTTATGATATAAAAAGTAACTGCTATGCATACATAAATTTGCATGCAAATTCCAAGGCAAGAAATAGTTTGCCTTGTCTGGTAAATTTATCTGTAAAAGGAAAACACAATTTTTTTAATGTCAAATTTCTTTAAAACTTTGGATAATGTGCACCAAAAAAACACCTGAAGTGAACAGACTTAATTGATAAGGTCTGTACAAACATCTAACTCTCTCAAATTCTACATTCAATTTTGTTACATAGAATACATCACGATTTTGCTTTACAAAATTTTGTTATATGGAATACCACATGTGATGCATCTGTCGGATAGGCTACACTTGTATTAAAAAAGAAAACACATGGGAAACCAAGCCCAAACTCAACACAAAGCCAGCAGGCATACAGTAAAAAACAATAACAAAACAAAAATACTAAAGCTCCTTTTTTAATAGTTACTGAAATTTAAGATGAAACACATCCAAAAGTTTTCATTCAAGCTACATAATTCTGCAGTACATGGAAGTTAGATGTATTGTTGCGATTCCACAACTTAAAGTGGAAATAAAGATTCCCTATCCTGATTTCAGTCACCATTCAAGAACAGGGAGTGGAATTTCTAAAATGATCAGTAGTTAAAAGTGAATGCTAACTTTTACTGGTCTAGTTATGACAGAGAGAAATGTTTGAATGGTCTATTACTGCTCATCAGTGCGTGCAAAGCTCTGTATCAATTAAGCCTAGAAAACATCTAGAAGAAATCCTCATCTTCCAACTATCTTTGGCAGTCACTTGACTGGCAACAAGACCACCAAAATACATTTTTCATTGCAAGAATACTGATTGCCACTGAACAAGAAGAGTTAATAAAAGGTGTTTCTGTTGCTAGGTTTTCAACAACAACCAGCCTCGAGTTTCAAATTACCATGAAACAGACTTTCCCATTACATTTTCTCTGTTCACTTTTGCAATAGGCAGCATGTTTGTTAACTGTCCTCCATGTTACTGCTTCATCATCTTTTCCATTCCCCTCAAGT
The DNA here is from genome assembly GCA_035582835.1 of Phoebastria nigripes. Taxonomy (NCBI): domain Eukaryota; kingdom Metazoa; phylum Chordata; class Aves; order Procellariiformes; family Diomedeidae; genus Phoebastria; species Phoebastria nigripes. Next base: position 14,474 of record JAYKAV010003073.1, on the reverse strand, counting down.
GCTTGAGCTCTCCATAAGTTTAGAGAAATGTCTTATCTAATGTTTCCTCCAACATGAAAAAAATCAAGCTGTTTTTAGGCAAACCATTCTTATCAAAAGGATGTGCTTGTTTTGGAGGCAGAATGTACCAACTTGAACAGAAATAAAATGCAAGGACATTCCCTATTAAATAAACTTTAAGTTTGGATGTGATTTTCAACATTAGGCTACCACACATCATCTATCACCAGTCCTTTGATTAACGGCCCCAACCAGAGAATCATGAAAGCCTATGACTTCTAGCAATAAAAAACAGAAACCCAACAACATTTGCTAGTTAAGATGTTGTGTTATCAAAATGTTTTTACCTCAAGTACTAGCCAGAGCTGTCCTCCCACATATTGATCTGCTTTGTAAAACATGCCATAAAATCTAACAACATTAGGATGAGTGGGAAGAAACTGCAAAATATTATATTCTGCTTCAATTTCTTCATCTACATCCTAAATAAAAAACACAAACACACAGAACATATAAACACAGTAAGTCTGTACAGAGCAAGAACAAACTCTCATGGATAAAAAGAACCATTTTTAAATTAGTTTTTACTTTTAAATGGTTACTTTAATGCAGCTGAAAGTACTCACACAATACTGTAAATTTAATCCACACCAAATCATGCCACTTCTGGTTTTTTTTACATATAGAAATGTGAAGTCTGTGTAAAGCAAGCAGTTGTTCTTCAAGGATTCCTTCAGTGCATAATATACTTATCCAGAAAAGTAAAAATTGTACTTAACTTTGCTCAGTTGTCTAAATAAGAAATTTACACATGTATTATTTTCTAACCTGTTTTTAAACATGCATATTTTTAATGTGGAAGCTAAATGCAAATACATGAACCTTTGATTCATTCTTTTTTCTATGGTCATCAGATGGGACCAAACAAAGAACAATTTCACAAAACCTCAAAGGGGACAGCAGTAAAAACAAAGACACTCTCGAGGAAAAGACGTACACCACAAACAATTAGAGACAGACAAAATAAAACCCATGAAATAAGCAAATGTTACTAAATATTTGTTAATGAAAGAATTCTGTGACAATTACAAAATACTGTTTAGTATCAGCACACAGGCCACAACTCAGAACAGTACTTAAGCACTGAATCTTTCCTTGTTTCTGCACAGACTGTGACTATTAGAAAATTTAAGCTCTTACATGCATTTTCCTTTTTTTGCATTTTGCTAAAAAGGATATCATCTTATTTATTACCTTCTTCAGATTTATACAAGAGAAAACCAAGGTGAATTTCAGTGATGACAGAAATGTAACTTTTTTTAGTAAATATTTTAGCCCAGCTGTCACGATCAAACTCCAGCTTGATCCAACCTGAGCAGCTGCCAATTAAACCTTCCACTGAAAACTAGGGCCTTGGTTCTCAAGGGACACTAGGCATTTAATACCCACTAAAACTGGAGCTGGCACAGAACTACCTCTGAGAATTTGGGCTGTGCTCTTCTGTTCCTATCTTAACGATTGCCTCGCAGTATTATCCACTTATAAAAGATAACTATAAAATATCCTAAAGTTCACAGTACTTCTGTGATGKGAAAAGTAATTCTTTTAGGGAGTACACAGAATAAAATAAGAACATTAAGATTAACAGCATCTTGTATTTTCCCTGCTATAGCAGGCCCCTAAGAGGAATGCCTCTGTGCCTTCTTATCATTTGCATGTTCCAAGCACAGATATCTAAATTTGTACCAGAAGAATTACATAGACCTAAAAAAGAAACTAGGCAAATGCCATCTTCAAATAACATACAAGATGATGAAATTATAAGTTGCAGCTTTCAGGTGCTGGTACCAAACTCCTTCTGTCAATGCATTCTGCAAAATTGTTCCCTTCAGGACGCTTTCAATATCTTACACATTTGATTTACATTTCAGCTCTGTTTGATAATTCTTTTAAATTAACAATCAAGTTACAGATTACTTACACTGATAGGATCCAGAATCTTTACTGCTGCCAGACTCCCATCTTTCTTATTGGCAACCTTATAGACTTTACCGTAAGTGCCTTTCCCAATAGTCTCTATAATTTCCCAGGTATCTGAGGGATCGGCTAATGATTCTAGTCCAATCATACTGGAATTATATTGAAACAATCCATTCAATGGCTTCCTGGAAAACAAAGCAGACACACACACAGTGGGAAGCCCTACGTAACTCTGTACTTATGATAGGTATCTTATGATAAATAAATCAAATATTGTCCTAATTTGAGAAGAAATACAGACAGAATCACAAATGAAAACCAGACAGAAATATAAGATCACTAAATGAAGGAATGGAAAGAAAACTCTGGGGACCACTTCTCTTTACTTACTTTGCTGTATGTATTATTTGCTTCAAACATTGCCCCATACACTGCATCATTCTCAACACATTTTAAGAAGTTCTGACAAAATCTGATCCCTCCCTCTACTGCACGCTCTTTTAATGGACATTTTACACAACTGGTTTAACACGGTTCATGAAATGAGGCCCTATTTCTTGTGCATTAAAAAGCCATGTCATGCTTTTAACGTATTTTTGTCTAATGCTCCCTGGATAATTGCCAGACAGGCATTCAGTAGGTATAACACCTCATCATATCTGATATATCTACAACAGGGCTATGTATAACTAGTTTAATAAAAGTTAAGACTGGGCTGGCTGGTATCATAAAATACAAAACAACTTGATAATAGGCAACAGGTACACCACTGACATGACATTCATCACTGAAGATGTTTCTCAACAATTGCACTTGTCTCTATCTCTGTATTTCAGCCAGAGTGTGTTATGGTCAGCTACACTGGCTGACTGCACCTCCACCTTCAGGAGATCTCCTGGTCAAGGGAGTCGTTTCCCCAAACACTCCTGAGTGATGTATGGATCACTGCAGCCTATGCAAAGGGCTCCCTCCCACTCCTGGAATTACACAGATGGCAAGTTCTGGTGATTAGGAAAATGGCAATACCATTTTAGGATTTCATTTCAAGTAGTGAGAACCTAGATCTTGCCCCTGAACTGGAATTAGGAAAGGAAAGATGAAGTTTAAGATGAGATTAACTTAATCTTCTTATATAACTCATCATTAGGGAAGCTGACTGGTTTATGGTTTCTCTAAGAAAGAATATTATTTGCCCATTTGGTGGCTGTCAGTAGGTAGACCACTTCAGCTATATGTACACTTAACTGGGAGATGTAAAGTCTGCAATCCATGAACAAACTGAAGGAGAAAAATAAGAAAGTGATCTTGACAAAAGCAATTGAAGACCACAGCATCGCTGACTGCAAAAGCTCTTGATTTTTAGAGATGGATCAACTAGCACCTTAAACATACACTTGAATTTTAAGGTCTGAGCCATTTCTTTCTAAGCATGTCTGATATGTGCAAACCTGCTTGAAATAATTTTAAAAACCTGCTGTCTTATTTACCTCTTCACTATTTCTAGCATCAGTGACAACTATCTGGCATGAGAAATTTACTCAGAAAGAAATGTGAGCCTGGCTGGGGAAACTGATAAATTAATAAGGAATGAAGCAGCAGCCCTTCCATCTAATTAAAGAAACAATTGTGCTTTCTGTTCATGATAGAGAAGAAAATAACCTGTGTGCAAATTCACATGCAATGCAGGTCTGTATAGCAATATTCAAAATGGAAGCATGTGTATAAACTCATTTGCATGCTTTGTTCCTTTCCAGAAGAAATTTTTAAATTCCTTTAGACCCTAAGACAAAATGTTTACATGTTGTTAAAGTAATTTACCATATAGCAGGCACAAAATGTGGCTGTTACCAAAATCAGGTTAGAAGTAGTATAATCTTTTTTTAAACAATGGCAGCACATTTAGAGAAAACCTCTATTTCCCTCCTTGGTTAAAACTGTATTTGCACCAAAGATGGTGCCAAATAATATACCAAATTGCTTTGGTCTCTTGACCAAAAAAAGGCAAAGAAAAGAAGGAAAAAGAAGGGAAGAGGAAAAAAAAGCTAGAGTCAATGTCATTTATCTGTTGTGGGTCAATAATGTAAGTTATAGGACAGTTTCCCACTACTTGGATCCAATACAGCACGCCGCAAATAAAGAACAGTATTCTGAACACATACAGTTAGCACCTCAACAGAGAAGCAGGTCAGGTGAAAGACTTCTCTGAAATCAGTGAACAGACTGTACTACATGCACTGAAGACAGCAGTCACAGACATGTAGCTCCTGATAAGCCTTAAGAGCAAGGTTTGCTTGAAGGGTGAGGGGTGGTGGTGAATACAAACATAAATTGGAACAATTGCATCTCAGGTTAAAAAAAAACATATTGAACATGTGTGATTTTAATGCTTTGGGAGAAATGCTACAGATGTTCATATGCAAAGAAACAGAGAAGAATAGACTGCAGACAGCTTTGATGCAACCTTACAAAAAAAAAAAAAAGGAAAGAAAGAAAAAAAAAAAAAAAAAATAAAAAAAAAAAAAAAAAAAAAAAAAAAGGAAAGAAAGAAAAAAAAAAAAAAGACTAATATTTATTTCACTGTCACTATAACAACTACCCTATCACACAGATTGTCCAGAAAATGATGCATGGCACTCTTTGTACTGATGTAATATTTATTATGATGCCTCCCTCCGAGCAGCTGTTGTGGATAAATATGTTTTTTCCTTAAAACAAAACAAAACAAAACAATCTAGTGTCATTGCCTGCTTTTGTTCTGATTAATAAGTAACCCTTAAAACGGTATCTCCCCATTTTCAAAATACATTAACATTTCTTTATACCAGAAGACAATGTTGACAAAATAAAATCTAATGCAAAATTGTTACAGATGGAGTCCTGGTGGAGGACTGAAGACAAATTTTAGTTACCACTCCTATGCATTGTGATAACAAGGCAGCATTTACAGGTAGCATGTTTATGCATTACATGGAATCAGATTTGCCAAATATGTACCATTCTCTGCTTAAACTAAACATACCTGCTTAAACATACCTCTTCTGCTTAAACTAAAACTGCCCCTTCTTGAACTCAAGCAATACATATCTAAATGAGGTTCTACATCTGCCATCAGTGAAAGTGCCCATTGCACACAACATAGTAACCCGTATGACATTCCTATGATAGATGTGAATGTTTTACAGTACAAAAAAGTGAAAGAACGGTATCTGCTATTATCTTCAATCTTGTAAAATCTGGATTTTTTTTTTTAAAAACACAAAATGTAAACATTGAAGGAAAAAGCTGAAGTTGTAAAGCGAATTTGTGCTTTTCTTTTTCTATTTCCTGATTTGCGGAGCTTCAGAAAATAAAATGCCCTTGTTTTAACAAGGGCTGCCATTTACTTTTTATTTCTACAGTGAAAAGTTACATATGAATGCAACCACTTTTACAACAACCCCATATTGAGAAGACTTAACACTAAAATGCTGAAGCTGGAATTTCTTTCGGAAGAAATTTCTCCTTTCACCTGCCCCCCACCCCCCCCCATCAGGCCTCACACCTCTCCGGGCTTTGAAATGACGTACAGAGAGTGGCTTCTAGCTGTGAAAAACTCCCCAGAGAGAGCCTCAACCTATTAGAGACCTTCTGATTACAAGTATTTCATGATTTCTGCCACCAGCTGGAGAAAACCTCTTAGTGGTTAAATCTGTTCCATGCAGGCAAGCAAAACAGCCCACACCAGATGCTGAAAAATTACACTTTGGCAATTAACTCTACTGAATGGGGAACATCTTACACAAAGCTATTTGGGACTGCACACACTTACGCTATTTGAGGAATGACTACATGCTATCAACAAGCCCATGGCGCTCTACCAAAACCTGTTTCGCATACCTGGGGAGAGACAGAATGCAAAGCAAAAGTGAGGACAACTTGATGGAGTCTAGTCAAACTGCTCTCAGGCTGAAATAGGGGCAAATAGCATGATTTTTTTTTTAAGGCAGAGATAATATACTAACTTAAAATAAATCTTGTAAAAGTTGACCAACCAAGACAAACAATAGGGTAAGAAAAAAAATTATTAACAGGCTTCAGCCATTGACAGGGTTTCTTTATCCATGAAAAGAGATATTCTCCATCAATAAAGTAAATTTCATGAGTTTCTTCGTAACATCTGGATTCTTCTATTTTGAAAACCTTTAACAGTCAGAACAAATTAAGTCAGACCAGGCATGACAGACTAACTTAGATGGCAGTCAGGCAAATGTGCAAATAATCTACATTTAAAGAAATTATTTCTCTGTAAGATCAACATTAGAATCAATGATTGCATATTATCACCCCTTAACAGTATCCCTAAGACAAACAGACTACATGTATTGTTTGATATAAAAGATAACGTAAAAGAAACATGGGTTACGGACAGCGCACAATTCATTTTTCCCTCTGTGAACTACAGCCTTCCAATTGTATTCCATGTCTCTAAACAGCCTCAAAATAGCCATCTGGAAAATTATGTGGTGTCATAGAAGTTCTGCTGTGATGTTCAACTATGTTGTGAAAAAAAAAAAAAAAAACCAAAAAACCCAAACCCTATATAGAATAACTACATGCAGATTTTTTTATGATATAATTACTTCTGGAATAAAATCAGCAACTTTTTCTTACAAATTTATTATCACAGCTATCTTTCTCAGAAATTATAGGGACAAGAAGGACTCACAAGCAAGAAAAACAGTGCCAGAAATAGCTTTACAATTACTGTTCTATTTTCAGTACTGCCTTACTGAACTTCAGCACAACAGTGATTTGCCTATTGCCTTCCAACACGCACCCTTTTCTAGCTCACAGTAAAATGGGACATCCGTAGAGGTTTTGAAATTAGTAAGAGCCTCACTTCAGCCTGGTGTTTTTTAACAAGTCATGGTATACAGTACTAGACAGTTTTGAATTCTAATATAGCTGGTAGGGACATAATAGCAATACCAGTCAATACTAGTGAAACAAAATTGAACATACTGTTTCCATATGAACAATTCATGCACAGGGCTAATTTTTGCAATGTTCTATTTGTCTAAGCCCTCTTGTCTCTCTTGTGAAACAGCTGGCTTATACTCTTCTGGCATCTACACATACTGTGGAAGAATAAGAATGTCATATTCAAAATGAAGGTATTTTACTATTTGTAGGGAGCTCAATATTGCTTCCATACTAAATGAATAACTCATAGATAGAAAAATTCAGAAGGTAAAGTTGACATTATCAGCTATGGCGTCACCCAGCCGTGACAGCCCCTATTCTGCTGGCTAGTAATGGTCACACCCAGACAGCTACCTAAGAAGCAATTGTTAGAGGCATTAATGAACCACCGAAAGGCACGAGAAAATCAATAGTCAGAACAGCTTCCTCTGCTAGTCTCCTCCTGCTGTTTCTCACTGGCTAGATTAAAACAAAAAGGATGTCAATATCTTGAAATGAAGCTTACAAAAGAATCCATCAACACACCATCCTATAACTGTTCTCAATTGGTCTCAGAAAGAGAAACTGCAGAATGTGATGTGCATAGTTCTTTCCAGGATAAAGGTCAGTGATGGAAGGAGTGAAAGAGAAGCATAAAAGTATGTTCAAAAGCTGTTATTGATGCTATACAACTTACAAACAAAAAGAACCATACCTTTAACTGATCACATCGTTTCACTAGGCCAACATAAGGGGAAAATAGGACAATCAGGAATAGAACTGCTATTATTTGTAGGTGAAAGGTAGGTCCCTGAAAACAACCCTGCTAAATTCAGTTCACAGAACTCTGCTGAATATACAAACCATGAAACTGACTCTGTGGGTGTTCAAAAGCGAGGTGGAGAGGATGTAACAGGGAAACATGTTCTCCCTTTCCACATACTCCAACTTCAACTTTTTTAACTTTTTACTAATTGTGCTTACATACACTCTCTTTCTCTACATAAATCCTCTAAATTCAGGAATATTTTTGTTACTTTCTTTCCTTCTGCTTCCTTTATATGGATGGACTAGATAATCCAAGCTTTTAGACTTCTAATATCAGCCACAGGACCAGAACAGTGTGATAACCAGTGGCAATGGATTGTGTTCGGATGCTAGTTCTGAAGAAAGCATTGTGAATGTTTGCTCTCTTGTCTTGTTTATGCTTCCAGTTCATCACAGCACAAAACACAACCCCATTCCTAGGATCAACCATAATAAACTGCCCACAAAACAGCTACTGACATCTAAATGTTACCTCCTTCTCTAGAAATAAAGAGAAAAAACAACTTGATTTTTGAACACTAGTCAAATGGTGAAAATTTCAAGCCATCACTCCTAAACCAGTTCTGAATCGAGCATTTGTAAGATTATAATCTAAATTCAAATTATTGGATGAAATGTTTGAGTCTCAACCAGAAAACTCTCTATTAATATCCTGGAAAATGCATGGTAGGAAAGATGTGTGTGCCTAGTCCAGACAATCCAGTTGCATGTTTTCATTTAGATTCATTGCATCATAATCTATTGCATTACAAATTTTTATAAGTAAACTCTTATTGCACCCTTATATTTATGAGTAAAGCATTAACCTTTGTCCAGTAATGATTGATCATTTCTGTATTGTTCATATAAATCAAACAGAAAACAAGACTACTCTGGGTGGGCAAATACATCCTCACAACCAGCCAATTTCGTAAACAAAACAGATCTAGGATGCATGTAGGCATCAGCTTGGCCCCTGACCAGCTCCCCTGCAAATCTAATGCTCTTCTTACTGGGTATGCATTTTCAGTCTTTCCTGAAGGCCTGTGTCGGATCAGGAGGCACTGCTGACTCTGTTGCTGGGTCACAAAGAAGTTATTTTACTCCAGAACTATGTAGCACCTCATCCTGCAACTCCCAAGCAAGTGCCACAACACTCTTGATAAACTTCGATCTTCCATGGGGTCCAGGTAACACTACTGGCATCTTGGGTCCTTCATAACTGCATCTCTCTCAAAAATCAGGCTTCTTCTGCTTCCCAGGAATTCATTGTGAAGTTGCTTCTCTCTTACCACAGACCCATCGCTTCGTGTCATCTGCTGTCTACAACAGTCATACCAGTTTGCTTCACCTCAAGCCATTTTCTAGTTGAATGGGACTTGGCAAACAGTGTAATATTAGCCTTAAAGAGATCTGCTTAGCATGCACAGAATGAGGCCATGCACTTTAAGTTAAATTAAACACTGCCTCAATTTAATGCATAATCAAGAACAGAACAAGCAACCACTGGGGTTTTCTAGAGTTGGAAGGTCTTAAAGAGGAGGGTGAACTCAAGCCACTCCATCTTTTTTAATAAAAGTGATCACTAGTACTTCAGAAAGTTTCATGGTGCTTTGATTCTTCTACCTAATCTTCATTGATGTCAATGGTATTATATTAATAATCAAATTTCTTTCTGTTAGAATCATTCAATCCCACTCATTTTCATAGGATTTCATAGATACAACATGCTTTATTCTGGTTTACCATAGCTGAACTTCTCTAACTGAATATGCACAAAAGCTGAAATGTAGCTGGAGTGAAAAGATTTGTAAACAGTAATTCACAACACTAAGAAAGCCACAAAGCAACTTGTTTAATGAGCAGTGAAACTAATGAATTTGACAAATCTGCATCTTTTTAATTTCCTACCATCATAATAGTTATGATTCTTTCTTTCCTCTGATACCCCCAAAAGACAACATCTGCTGTAGCTAAGCTGGAATTGTTAGCACGTGGATGGAACAACCAAGGCAGAATGTATCAAGGACAAAATTCAACCTGTAACCCCCTCAGAAGGGACACTGCTTATGGTTCATTCCTCTAGCCTGACACAGATTTTTATGAAAACTGTAGGAACTTATTTATTTGAGGGATTTCTACTTCTCTGTCAAATCTGGATGCAATCTTCTGTGAGAAAGGATTTTCGCACAAAACTTCAAAAGACTGTTTCACTAAGGTTCAACATATAAATATCCTAAGATCAGTGTTGACATTGGAAGTTTCACAAAAAAATGGTCAAGCCAAGGCATATAAAGATTGCATAATTCTCAGAGATGACTAGTAAAGCAAACCTGCACTTCTCACTTACATGCAAGAAATATATTTTTCTTTTGTTTTCACAAAATTAGCAAAATGTATTATTAATGGAAAAATGACACTTCCAAGGTTTCTGGGAGGTACTGTGTATTTAAGAAAACCTATAACGGAAGCTGGGACCAACAGAGAAAATTGTATTCAGTGATGAAAGACTGAATGCTTTGCTGAGATTCAAATTATTGCTAAAAATCACTTCCTGCACATGGTAAACCAAGTATTTTTGCAGAGTTCTTTTTTCCTGTGAGGTAAAGGGTACCTTGCTACTAACATAGAAATCAACAGAAACTTCTAGCGAAGTTTTGACTAGCACTGAAAATAAAGCTCCTGATCGTTCATGAGGAACTATAATACATTTCGTCTGACCGCTAATTAATCAGTTCCATATCTACAACTCCGAGGACCAAATGTTGAATAAAATTATGTGCCTAGTCAGTTACCATGATATAGTTCATCATTATTACATTATAAATGTAACAATGAAAACCAGAAAGACCCAAAAAATATTAAGCAGAAATGATTATCCAAGACCAGATCCAAATATCTGAAAGCCAGTTAAGATCAACAACTCAAACAGGAAGTTCTGATCAGTGGCATTTCTATTGCAAAAATGATATTTATATTAGCCATCTAAATAGAATTCCAACAAGCAAAATACATTAAAGCAGTTACAAATGACTAACAGCTAACATCAATTTCACCTCAGGCTGGGAACTCAGCGCTAAAATGAAGTTTATAATCCCATGAGCCCATTCAGTTATAAACTGCAGGTGGCAAATCAAGTGACTATGTGCTACAGTCCCCATGTGTGAAAAATCAATACCTGAGAAGGTTTTGTCCTCCTCCTTTGGCAGCAATTTAACAGGGCAAACAAAATGCATGTGTTAGTGTTAAAATGGAAGGATGAAGGGCTATAACAGAATGATGACCCTTAGACCAAAACCAGGCTCTTCACTGCAGCCTAACCAGAAAAGCTTGATATGCTTTGTGTACAGATGAGGAAAAAGAAATCTTAAGACATTAGATTTCTGGGAAGAAAATAACTGCAAACTTACGTTAGCGACCTATTTTCTGAAGCCAGCTTATCTTATATTGGATTTTTGTCCTGCTAAGGATATCGGAATTCTTCAGGACTAAGATAGCTTCCTCACAGGGAGCACTTGTATCGGCCAGTGCTGCACAGAACTGTGTGTTCTGCGTACTGGTTCCCATGCCCAGTACTAGATAGACAATGCAGTGTGTGTTAGCTTAAGATGGTGTCATGAAGGGTAAAGATAAACTGGTTCAGTCCTAGCAGCTTTGCTTCGTTAATACTAAAGATCATTGTGACACTAATTGATCCTGAGCCTGATCTATTTATCAAGTCTTTTACATGCAGGAGCTGAAGAATGAAAGCCACTGAGTCATTCACAGAGAGTGAGCAGCAACTGCTTAATTTTTTGAAGGGATCTTCCTATTGTTTCGCAATATACCTTAATTGTATAATGTAATCAATCATAATTCATCATTATAGTTCTCCAGTATTACTTTTACAGCAGTTTTATTCTAATGAGGATTTTTAATAAGAACATTCTCCTTTATCCATAAGAAAAATAATAATAAACTGTTAACAATGATACAAAGAACATCTCTTAGTGCTGACAATGACTCTTGCTTAAGATGAAGTATTTTCATCAGTGAGCTAGTTGTTATGCATTACCAGCATGTGTGCAGTAGCCTAGCGTGACACCAATTTGCATAATTTCTCTTCTCTAACAGGCTTCAAAAATAATAATAGGCATACGAGATAGAATCCATTAATTTTAAACTTCCTTCAGCAGCTATCTTCATGGAGCAGTTATCACAAGAACCTTTAAAGGATTAAGTTTAATAAATTATAAATGTATTATTCGGGTTATGCTATCTGGGCCTATAACCATCTAAGTTGAGTTCAGTAACAAAGACCAAGGCAAATCCACAAGCAATTGGCTTGACATCTTCCCAGCCAAAAAGACTGACAAAAAGTGGCAGGACAATGCTAATGATGTCCACTGCTGCTCACAGTTAATTACTGAACTTGAAAATCAGTTAGGGATTTTGGGGTACAGATAGGTAAAAGAAAACAACAGATAGCGATTGTCCTGGTTTCGGCTAGGATAGAGTTAATTTTCTTCCTAGTGCTGTGTTTTGGATTTAGGATGAAAAGAATGTTGATAACACACTGATGTTTTCAGTTGTTGCTAAGTAGCCTGCTAGTCAAGGACTTCTCAGCTTCCCATGCTCTGCCAGGTGCAGAAGAAGCTGGGAGGGAGCATAGCCGGGACAGCTAGCCCAACTGGCCAACGGGGTATTCCATACCATGTGACGTCATGCTCAATATATAAACAGGAGGCGTGGTCCAGGAAGTAGCGATCGCTGCTTGGGTATCGCTCAGCGGGTGGTGAGCAATTGCATTGTGCATCACTCATTTTGTATATTCTATCAT